>PVKE010025278.1:0-23176 GCA_004027555.1 Craseonycteris thonglongyai | reverse complement strand
TCCAGGATTTTGAAAAAATTAAAGAAATTGTGGAATTTATATCTTTTCCTTTTAAAAAAGATTTAAGTGTGAAACGCATTAGCCAAAAAATTTCAGACATATTTCATATGGATCAAAAGGCATTAGAAAATGAAATTATAATTTTACAAACTGACTTAATCTTACAAGGCAGAAAATTTGAAGAAGATTTTTGGAAATACGTCAACCGAAAAAAATATTCCAGTATCACCAAATGTAGCGAATATATCTATTCTTGTTTCGGATCTACATACCTATACGAATCGGCATTTTCATACTTGAAGCTAACGAAGACTAAACAACGTTCTATCCTGACTGATTCCCATACTGAAGACTCATTATTATATCTTTGTCAGGATATACACTTAATTATGATTTCTTGGTTAGAGATATGCAAACTCAGTCTTCCCATTAATGTTAAGGCAACAAAGTAAATTCTAAATCTGTCTTTATCTGTAGCTACTTTGAATTAATAAATATTGTTAATAATTATCCATGTTCTTTTAATTCCCCTGGACGTGAGTTTTTTGGCCCTTTAAATAATTATTGTTGTTGTTTTTTACCTAGGTAGATAAGCTGTATATCTATATTTCGGTACGAGGTGTACTCAACGAGCTATTGATAGATTAGCAAAAAGTAAGTCATATTATTCTTTAATGATAAATTTTCCTGGCCCAAAAATAAACGTAAAAGTGAAATATTGAAATCAAATTATCAGCCATACTGTGCATTTTTATAACAACTTTTTCATATTTACGAACAAATAGTACAACAACTTATACATTGCAGTTGATAAAAAAATTAAATTGCTTTTAAGATAGTAAAAATATATCTTGAAAAAGTGTCAGAAAATCAAATTTTTTAGGTACCGCATGTATGGAATGCTGCTATCAAAAGTTGGGTCTGGAAATTTATTTTCTTCATGAGCCTATATCTCAAAAATTTAATAAGTGATTTAAAAAATAGAAAATGGTTTTGAACATATATTTTACTTATCTACCCATACCTCGCTGGAATGCACCTTATACTGAAACACAGTGTATAAACATAGTATATATTTCACACTCCTTCTTCCCCCTTAGACTACGCCTATGACAACAAGTCAATCGCAACACACTTTTAAGATAAAAAGTAAATCTTATATACAGAAAAGTTGGCCACTCCTGCACTATGGTGTCAGAAGAAACAACCCATGAGCCAGAACTACCCCAGCCTCGCCCCCAGCCCCAACTCCCCCCTTGCCCCCCTCAACCGCCCCGCCACCCTTGCAGTAAGAAAGAGCATTTCCACGCAGGTGTCAGAAGATGTTGCATGGGAACCGAAACTTCTAACTCCTCCATCTGAGAGCATTGAGGTGGCACTCCCTACCCCTGCCTGGGCACTATTAGGGAAAGCCAGAGGGCTAAATGAGGTCCAGTGTCTTATAACATAATTAATGTGCAAGCCAACCACGTTCTGATCCAAAATGACTCATCAAGCCCAGAACCAGAAAATTGGAAATCGGATGGAAAAGGAAATAAATAGTGGCCAAGACAATGATGACAAAGATGCTAGAATTATCTGAGAATGACGTAGAGGCATCCTAGACAGAAATGCTTCAAGGAGCGATTCTGAACCCTTAAAACACATTTTTACTTTTATTTTTATTTTTGTCAAGGACTTGTAAAATTAAAACTCATTTTTTGGTCTTGATGTTTTTTTGAATTAAATTAATTAGGGTGTCATTGGTTAGTAAAATTACATAGGTTCCAGGTGTACAATTCTGCATGACATTGTCGAGGTGTTGCATTGTGTGCTCACCACCCAGTCAGTTCTCCTTCCACGTGAGGCCCCACACCCACCTGTGTGGAATGAAACCATTTCACAGCTAATGATGTACAACTATGGAGACTGCTCTGGGCCCTCCCCTTCTCTCTCTCTCTCTCTCTCTCTCTCTCTCTCTCTCTCTCTCTCTCTCTCTCCTCAAAACAATAAAATTAATCTTTAAAGAAAAAAACAGGTGTAATAAATTAAAATATGATTTACAATAGTAAGCATTTTGAGGCAAGATAATAGGGTTAAGGTAAACAGGCAAATAAATACATTAAGAGCTCTAATGGTGGTAAAGTTTCTGAAACAACTACTTTATTGCAGAAATATACTCTTGAAACATATACGAGGCTGTCCAGAAAAAAAATCCCGCCATTGTCAATATAACAAGAATTGTTACATGGCTGGATACTCTCATAACAGCCATCGTATATTGTATT
This sequence comes from Craseonycteris thonglongyai, assembly GCA_004027555.1. Taxonomy (NCBI): domain Eukaryota; kingdom Metazoa; phylum Chordata; class Mammalia; order Chiroptera; family Craseonycteridae; genus Craseonycteris; species Craseonycteris thonglongyai. The sequence goes on along the minus strand of PVKE010025278.1, from coordinate 20,909 downwards.
AACTAATGTCATCCCAATAAATTTAATTTAATTAAAAAAATATTACAATAAATAGAACAAGGGGTCAAAAACAAACAAACAAAATGAATGGGGAATTAATGGTGCTTTACTTATATATGTTCAGAGAAGAACAAACAAATGGGGTGTTTAACTTTAGAATTTAAGAAGGTACATAAAAATTTAAAGGTAGAATAGAGTAAAAAAAAAAAAAAAGAATGAAAAACTTCCAAATTAGTGGAGAAAAAAATGAGGAATAACAAAAATATAATCTTACAGAAAGCAGGACAACAAAATAACACCATGGAAACTGAGTACGATTAAGAAAAATTAGAGTTAACAATACCAAAATAAACATCCTTGGATATAAACCACTTTCTATTTATATATGATCACATGCTTAGAATCTCCAGAAATGGAATCCCTGTGTTAAAATTTACAAACACAGTTCTATTATAGGCACAATAACCTTTGATTTATCACAAGTAAACTAGCTTCCCAAAGTATATTATTTTCACCAAAAAAATTTTAACTGCACGTACCTGGAACTTCATTTGGCCATGCCCCACCCTCTTAGCCATACTATTCTTCTAGCTTCACCCAAAATATGACAACCTCTTTCACACCTGTGGGCATTTGCATATGCTATTTTCTCTCTCTGGACCAGTCTCTCCCTTTCCCCCAAACCCCATTATAAACATGCCCTTTTTGTAGGCTGACCAGACATTCCGTGTTAAATGGCACAGAAAACAACAGTACTGTCCCATCTCAAACAGTACATACGGTCGGCCTAGTCTCACTGGGCTGCACTGAAGGTGTCACTTGGCTGACCGTACGTACCATTTGTAATGAGACAGTACCACTGTTTCCGTCCCATTTAAAATGGCTCAGCTGGTCCACCTTGCCTTTTGGTCTTCCCACAATCACCACCTCCCCAAAGAAGTCCTCTTTCCCGTTCCTCTTTAGGTAGCCCACCCCGAAAGCTCAGCCACTCTCTGCAGAAAACTTTCAAGAACTTTTTCTTCTAACACTGAGGTGTGTAATATCACCTTTTTATGTTAATTGTTACAGCACAGTCTTTGTTTTTTGACACATCATATTCAATTTTTTTATCTCCTAAATCAAGCTGCTAAGTGCTAATAAAATATATAAAAGAAGGTAAATGGCTTCTGTATTAATTTTAAGTACCGCTGCCTGTAATATGACTTCTAAAGACATAGTCTCAAATTACACAAACCCCGTGGGGCTGATGTCTTTCAGATATAAGAAAGCCTCATTGTAGCTGTCATAGAGACATGCCAAATCTGTTTTCTTCACCTTCTAAAACAAGGAAGAAAAGAAAACCTTGTTATAAAGAGACTCTTGTGAACTTGGGGTGAAAGGAGTCCCACTAATAATGTTCGTGACCCTGGCTTAACCACACAGAAACACTTTCTCATAGCATCGATAGCGATAGGCCTCACACATGCACATCAAAAACCCCAGTTTTCCCGATAACCATCACCCAAAACTGCTGACAGTCTCTGTCGTTCAAGTGTTAGCCGTTTCTGGGAGAAAACGACCTGGATGGCCCCCCAACAACCAGGTGATGGTCACCAGGCCTGAGCTGGTGAATTACTGACATCCCCAGATGGGTCAGTGGCCTTGAGGGTTTTCACAGTGAGCTACGGTCCCTTTTCTTCGTCATAACTCACAGACCTGTGAAAGAGGCAGCACCTGTCATTTTTGCTTTGCAATTTGAATGCTGATCGTGGAGAGGTTAAATACTGTCTCCAGGGTCACTGAGAATTTTCCTGACAGAGCCTGCTTAAGCATTCATTGCCTCTGACAGGCTCTGGGGAGCTGGAAAGAGACGAGGTGAGCAAAAGCCCCGAGCTACGACGAGCACACAACCTCCTAAGCACGTTGCCAGGGATAACCTTTCTCACAAGCTGCCAAAGACCAGCGCACCGCGAAATGTCTGATTAGGTCCAAAGCCGGCTAATGCTAAGTGACAGTAGGCTTAGAATTCCCGGGGAACAGCGAAGCTATACATTCAAATCGGAAGAGGATGCAAGAAAGTGCATTGGCTTTTTCAGTGCCAAGATATTGTGTGTATTTTCAAGGATTTATTTATTTATTTATTTTATTGTTTTTGACAGAGAAAGAGAAACAGAAACAGAGACAGAACTGAACTGGGGGAGCTCCCAGTTCAGCATATGGTTCCGCACGGGCCGGGGCCGGGATTCGAACCTCGGCCCCTGGCGCTGCAAAGTGAGCGCTCAACCCACTGAGCCATCCCGGCTTCCCCCTGTGTGTATTTTCTATCTCTACCATGTTGACGCTCACACACACAGCTTACCTTTACAATCACTAATGCAGGGCTGTCACACGTGCTGAAGGCGTTAGGCTTTGTTTGATTTTTCTGTCTCAGGGTCACAGTAAGATCTCACAGTCAGGGGAACCCACTCACTTTTTCAGACAACACGAGGCTCACGAAAGTGAAGTGGATCATGGGCATCACACGGTGTCCAGGGCGCCTTGACCCCAGCTCAACGTCCTGTCCCCAAGCCATGCGATCCGCCTCCGGCCTTCCTCTAGTGGACACTACTGATACCCTGAAATATGTGGAAAACAACGTCCATGGAGGCGTTTATTTGGGGGGAGGGCATTAGAAGAGGACGTCGACTAGCAAAGAGAACTACTAACCCACTGTAGAGGATTTGGGTGAAATGCGAAAAATACCCCCAAATCACATGACCTAAAATCTTTTAAGGAGGAAAACCGGGATGGCTCAGCAGGTTGAGCACTTGTTTGCAGCCCCAGGGTCTGCCCTGTCCTGGCCCTGGCCCATGAGGACCCATGTGCCCCTAGTTCGGTTCTCGCTGGGGCGGGCTCCCCATGTGGGAGGCCCCTGGTTCAGCTCCCACCCCAGGCATGGTTTCCTTGTAGGAGGCCCCCAGCAGGGTCTTGCCTCCTATGCAGGAGGCCCCCAGCCCAGTTCCTGCCCTGCGCAGCCCCACGCCCACCTGTGGAGTGAAACTATATCGAAAATGAGTGAAATGCAACTCTGGAGATTGCTCTGGGCCCTCCCCCTTCTCTTTGTCTCTCTGTCTCTCTGTCTCTCTGTCTCTCTCTCTCTGTGAAAAAACAATTTAAAAAATAAGCCTTTAAAAATGTTTAAGGAGAGGAACTCATCAACCCTCAGTAATCACAGATCCAGTTTGCCTTGTATCCTAAGACCATGACCGAAGAGGAGGCTAGAAATTCAGATTAGCTCTGGATGTGGGCTGCCACTCCAATCCCAGCCTCTAAGTCCTTGTACTCATTTCTTTTTTCTTTTTTTTTTTTATTGTTAAATTTAATGAAGTGACATTGGTTGGTAACAATTGGATAGTTTACAGATGTACAAGTCCACATCACATCATTCATGCATCGCATTATGTGCCCACCACCCAGAATCAGCTCCCCTTCCATCACCATATATCCGGTGCCCACTTGTAATCATTTCTTTAATCAGACTGGCTTCTGCACATTGAAGAGAACAATCTCCCCCCCACCCCCCGCCCCCCACAGAAAGCAAAATAACCACATACAAATCAAATCTCTAATCTTTTCTCTGCTTATTCCAGGTACTAACTTACTCCCATTGCACTGTGGTTCCTGAACACATGTGATCATAAGCGCTTGGCAGTCCCTGGGGGTGACTGTTGTCTAACCCAGAGTAGAACGGTGCCAAGGCAGAGCCTAGGGCTACGGAGCAGACCTGGATCTTCCAGAAGCTCCTTTCCATCGTCACACCATCCTCCAAGCAGAGCCCATGCGTGGGTCTCTCTCTCCGGACCGCAGTAGCCAACCACAGACTTTTCCCCGCAGGAGGTGGGGACTTGGTTTGCTTTCCCTTATCCCCAGGACCGTGACATCCCCAGCAGGCGTGCAAGTTCACTGCCTCTCTGCCAAGCTCCCCACAGGACTGACGTGGCCTCCAAAACGACATAGTCAGGCAGACCGCGAAGTCTCCAGAGTGAGGTAATGTTGGAAGCAGAAAATCTAGTCTTCTGAGCCCCCTTCCTGGCATTGTGACAGAGGGCCTGACTTGAAACTTTGGCTTAAAGCGATGACAAATGAATACTGGCCTGGTACTCTTCAGCAAGACGGGGTCAGTGATGTGAGAAGAAGTTTGAGTTATTTGCATCTCTGCATTAAAAAGGGGAGGGGGCACATTCACGAAGTCATTAAACCCTGCATCCCCGCATATGATCTCATTGATCCAGAGCTCTACCTCGCTGATCGCATCCCAGTACCCGAGGGCCAAGGGTCCCACTGACAGCCCAGATAGAGAAGCTAGAAAGATTTGGATCTGATGCAGGGGGATCATCGAGCACAGATGGCAAGTTATCGATGTACTCTGCGTGTCTGCAAGGCATGCGCTAGGAGAAGGCAGCTGCCCCACCGCGTGATTCAAGCCACAGATTTTTAAAGAGGGAGGGTGGCTTGGAACAGGGTCGAATTTTTGAGTGGGTGCAGCTGTGTTGAGCTATGATCGATGGTTAAAAATCAGGATTGTATGCATGCATCGACTGAGGCTTTTCCCAAAGTGCAGTGCTCTGGGGAGTCCGAGCGATCATCCATTTCACTGAGGGGGTCATTGCGCAAACTTGACTGGAACTCTCAGTTCGTTGCTCTCCTGGTACGCCAGATTCTGCTTATTTACCATTGGTGCTCCATGTTTGGGGGTAAGGTAACAGGTCCTGGTTTCAAAGACGGTAGCGAGCTGTCATTTTCCTATGGAGGGAGAGCAGGGAGTGTTTTTACTCCATTTATTGAGCACTTATATGTGGGGCTTACTCTGTATGGCTGGGTAAATTCTGAATTTCCTGTCTAGGCATGGTGTAACCCATGCCGTTAGTGGAAAAGGAGCCAATGTTACTGTTCTGGCTACGTCAGCAGCGCTGAATTTTAATTGTATGGCTCCATCTAACAAAGCCCTGGGATGGAAACGGGCAAGATCAATTCATTTTGATATATCCACTGTTTCTGATGGCCATGGACAATGAACTACAGCTGCTGGGCTTTAGTTTTTTCCTAACAAAATGATAACGAAGCAAGCGTGCTCCAGCTATTACTCATACGGTTTTACGGAACTAATGAATTGCTCTGGGAAGCCTGTTTTGAAGACTTCTGACCAATTACTGTGCCCACACTGGTTAAAAGGAAATACATCATAATGAGGCGAACAAATCTGTTGTGATACCCTGGCTCCCAATGAATGAATTCCTGGGAGGTTAGCGGGAGGAAGGGGGTGTTGGTGGGCACCTCGGGGTATTTTGCATTTATCTGTTTATTGATTTTTTGTACTTCATAATATGATGGATTAACAAACACTGGCTCACAATTGTTCTTTGTCCAGAGTTGAATCAAAGGGGGGGGGGGGGGAAACAAAACTGTTCCTTTTGGTATCTGTAAAAAAATCTCCTAGACATGTGACAGGAATAAGCATCTGGTCTCTAGCAATGCTACTGAGAACGTTCACCTCGATCAGAATGAGAACATGTGTCTCAGCTGTCACTACCACGTCATTACCGCCCCTCCTCAACTGCGTTTATGTGGCCCATGAGAAGCCTCACCAGACCAAAATAATTGGCATCAGGCCCAAGACAGCTGTGGCCTACATAAAGAACACCCAGCGACGTTCAGTCTCCTGGACACCCAGACGTGGGCTACGTCATCGATGGTCAGTGAGTGATCTTGTTCTGCATGTCAGAACCGCTTTCTGAAGACCCATCCAACTGTCGTGGCTTGTTAGGGTTGAAAGAGAAAAGGACTCTAGTTTCTTTTAGAGCCTTGCCTGGAAAAATGGGGGACTCAGACAGCAAGCAACGCAGAGAAAACTTCAGGAGCCTCTGAAAAGAACCAACGATGTGATCAACTACAACACCCTGTCTTATCATTATACTTTTTAAAAACTGAGGTGATGAGAAAGCTGGGATGGCTCAGCGGGTAAAGCGCTCACTTTGAAGCCCCAGGGACTGAGGATCGAATCCAGGCCGCGGCCCAGGCCCAGGCGGACCTTGCCGGGGCCTATGTGGGAGGCTCCCGGCCCAGTTCCTGCCCTGTGCAGCCCTGTGCCCACCTGTGGAGTGAAACTATATGGAAAACTAATGTCAACTATGGAGACTGCTCTGGGCCCTCCCGCTTCTCTCTGTCTCTCTCTCTCACCTTCTCTCAAACAATGGAGTGGATCTTTTTTTTTTTTAATGTGACATTAGATATCACATAAAAGAGGGAAATAACTACATGCAGAGAAAGTTATCAGTTAAGCATTTCACAGGAATTTTCGGGCATTGATAAGAAATTAGCCCTTTTATACCTACCTATGTTTAAAGACACTGTTAGTGTTATGTTGTATGAGATGAAACTTAATAAATTAAAACTTTTGCAAGTCATATATGAATACAGGAAGGGCCAAAGTCTTTTGGACTTAATGCCCAAACAAACAGAAAAGACATATCTGAACTTGGGGGTAGTACGTTTCTTAGAAGGAGTCAGGACCACCTTCTTATATCCCACAAATGAAGTCAAAAAGTATCCCTTTAATTGGCCTCCATTTTTCTTGGCCAGTGAGTGACCTTGTTCTTGTCTGAGGGGCTCCAGAAATTCTTGAGTCTCCCTGTTATTACAGTGTCCTGTTGCTCTAAGTCTTGTTCTATGTCATAAAGTTTCTTTCTCCATAAAAGAACGATAACACCTTGGAGATCATTTCAGTGTGGTATCCTTGGAAGACCAATGTTAAAAGAGTCCAATCTCTGGTAACTTAGAGAGTGGTCTCCGGCCTTTCTCTCCTCATTGGACACATAACGTTAATGTTCGCACGAGCAAGGCTGTCTGAGGTCAGGTAACCTGCCTGGGGCCGCTCCAGCAGCCACCTGCTGCCCTGTGTGCTGAGAGCACAGACATCTCCGGCCTACGGTAGATAAGCCATTCATGTGGAAATGTGGCTGTTCCAGCTAAGGTTCCCTTTTTTCAATTAAATTTATTGGGGTGACATGGGTTGGTAAAAATGACATAGGTTCCAGGTATACAATTCTACATGACATCATCTATGTGTTGAATTATGTGATCACCACCCAGAATCAGTTCTCCTTCCATCAAAATGTATTTGAGGCCCCTTCCCTACCCCACAGCCCTTCCCCCCTCCCCTCAGGAAACCACTAAACTATTGTCAGTGTCCATGAGTTGTTGTTTTTTTTCTATTTTGATTGTTCATTTATTCTGTTCTTTAGATTCCGCATATAAGTAAGATCATATGGTATTTGTTCTTCTGTCTGACTTATTTCGCTTAGGCTGATGTCTTCCAGTTCCACCCATGCTGTTGCAAAAGGTATGATTTTGTTTTTCAGCAGAGGTTCTTAACTGTTTTGGCTCCACGGACCCTTTAGTATCTCGTGACACCTATAGTTCCCTTCTCAGAATAATACTTTTAAATGCATAAAATAGTATTCATCGGCTTCAAAAGGCAACTGATTATATTGAATGGCAGTTAAAAAACAGGTATTTAAATACCAAATGCACTACAGAAATATGTGCTTTTTCATTACAGCATTTTATAAGATGGTGACAAGTCTAGTAACTACCGTGTACTTCAAAGTACTTGTAAGTTATAGCTTAAGATGTCTGCAACAATTAAACTGTGATATGAAAATATGTGTTCTTTCTACAAAGTCATGGGTATTGCTAATACTACAGTGGTGTATGGCTTATCATCATAGTGGAGGAGGGAAATGTCAACTCTCAGAGTGAGAGAAAATAAGGATGCAATTGCTTTTTTAAATCCCAACTCATAGATTCCCCAGATTGAGAATCTTAAATCAGAAGAAGAAAAGTAAACCGGGGGTGGAAAGTCTTTTCTGTTGCTTTCCATCCTTCCATTTCACAAGACTTGTTCTGTGTCTCTTAATCCCCTTCCCTTTCCCCTTTTTCCATAGTTTCTTGATATTTCTTCTCTCTACCTGTCTTCCTTTCATTCTTTCCTTTCTTCCTCCTCCCATTTTATTTTCTCACTTTCCATAATCCACTGTATGTGTGCAGGTCCATCAGGGATGGCCCTTGAATTCGTACGTCCACAGCAAACAGCAGAGGTTTGGGCAAGAGGGCAATGCATCTGGAAATGCAATCAAGGCATGAAACGAATGCAGCCTGCCCTGGGCCAGGACTCTGTCATAAGTAAAAGAAAGAAATCAACTTCCCCAGCTCAGAATGAAAATGGGTGATTGTTCGTGACCTTTAGTCAATGTGAAGTGAGTAAAGTTATCCAATCCCCAAAGTTGAATATTTGCAGACATCATTTTTACCACTTAAATATCAAGTTCTTCCTACAGAAATTAGGGTTGCGTTTGTTAATCTCATGTCACAATAGAAGTTAGTAATAGCAGAACCCTAAAAATATTTCTGGGAAGTCAAGAAGACTATAAGGAAGCTCAAACATTTAAAATTGTTACCCACATATCTCAAATACACAACCACACACTGGCACTCAAAAAAGTGATAATACTTCACACACACACACACACGCACACACCCTACCTTCCTCAAATTAAATTCTAGAAGCATCTTTTATGAGTATTCTCTTAGAAGCCACTGCATTCTCTGGATAGAAGGTGGCTAAATCCTCCAATAAATAGTTAAAGAAAATCCTGAACAAATCGGGCCACAATAGTAAGACAAGAGGCTCATATAAGATATTTTATTTTCAACTTGTGCCGGGTAGATTAGACTTACCAACAAGGAAAGGGAATTCATTAAATGTTAAACATTTCCGTTCAACACACGTTTAACAACATTTAATGCAATTTTGTGTAAGACTATCAGAACTAATTGGCAACAAAAATTCAGCCACCTAGGTAGAAAACTGTCTCAAAAAAAGATGGTAATTTACAAGAATGCCCATTGAGGAAAAGCACTTAATACTACGTTATCTAGCTAAGGAACAATTACTACAATACCCTGACATGAGACTTTTTGTGTTATTTTACTCAGGAAACAGGTAGAAGCATCTATGTGAAAGTCACACCTGAATTCAAACATTTTTTCCCAGATGAATCATCTCTTTTCAGACCACACAGGTCCCTCTTCTTGTTGTTTCAAGTACAAATAAACATGATGTCTCTGACGGAAATCTTGGCTCCCCTGACCTATTAGATGACCTTGAGTAACGACTTTTTCCTTTCTTCAAATATAAGGAGTAATTTATAAAAGCTAGATGATCCACATTAAATTGTTAGTGCTGAGCCTGGCATAGAGTAAGTTCTCAATAAATAATACCATGATGGTCTTTAGCTGACCCACCCAACTGACCGGGTAACATCTCAAATAATGAGAAGGAAGCACAGTTGAATTTTGTATCATGTGGAATACCTTTTACATGTTGAGGAATTCACGAGGGCTGTCCAGAAAACAATCTAGCCATTGTCTATATAATGAGAACAGTTATATGGCTGGATATTTTCTGGACAACCTTTGTATTCTGTTCTTTTTAGAGTTGATGAAATAAATATATACTGACAGTGTGCTAATTCTGTGCCATTTTTTACACAGCAAATTTGGTAGAAGAATGATTTCACCCTCAAGTATAAGCAGGTCATATTATCTCTAGGACTATGCCATCTGCCTTGATACCACATTTTTTAAAAATCACATCCACCTGGAGAGACAGCTATAGCATTGTTTCTTTTAGGGAGAATAAATTAAAATTTTTGTGATTTTTGTACTTGAACATTCAAAGTACATTGGCTTAGCCTGGGGATTTCCAAAAGAATAATTTTTTTTCAAAGTCGTCATGATCTTTCGAACAAGGGAAATGATTAAAAATCCATCTCCTGTATTCAGTACATTCACATATAATATCTGTAAAAGCTTAGTATTGTGGTAATAATCCCTCCCTATTTCCTCTCTCTCCCTGGTCTTTTCATTTATTCATTTCGCATTAATCGTAAAATTGAAATAAAAAGGGAATGAATTTTTTAAAGTCACTTTCCATTCTGGAGCTTTGTTAATTTCTTCTAAGTGCACTTCAGTGCACGCTAATCTGCACCCAGGGGCAGCACTGCGATGGCTCTAGTCACGTATTCCTCCAGATAGAAGCCATTAGTGGGACTCGCCAAGTCCTCCACCTGGCCACCATCAGCACATGCACAGCACCAGGAGGAAACGGGGCGCTGAGTGTTCCTTCAAAGCCCCCACTTTCTCCAGTGGGCCTGTGGGGGGAGGGGGCATATTGATGTACTTTCGATCGTCTCTGATCCGATTCCTTGTAGACAATGAACACACTTGTATTTCTGTCCTGATAGTTCAGTACCAAATAAGGTTTGGTTTATTATTTAAAAGCTACTGCACTGACAAATAAGGAATCTTTAAAGTGCACTTACTAATTTGACGTTGGTTGATACTTTTGACACGTGTGTTAGTTTGGGGGGGGTTTTTTTAAGCAATTTTCTGTAACATCAACCAGGTGACCTACAATTTAACTCAAGTCTGACATTATCTACCTGGTGACAGCATCAGATCCCATGGGGTAAAGGCAAAGGCTCAGTCACACAAGACTCAACCAGCCACCCCCCACCCCCATCTTCAGACCCCAGTCGAAAGTTCTGGTAGTATTCGTACTTCTGACCCACTAGCTGTAGACAGGAGTTTCCCGTGGTGCCCTCTTTGGGTTTGATTAATTTGATAGAGTAGCTCACAGAACTCAGAGAAACATGTTACTAGAACACTGGTTTATTATAAAAGGATGTAACTCAGACACGGCTAGATGGAAGAGATGCATAGGGCAAGGTATGGGGAAGGGTTCAACATTTCATGCTTTCCGGGTACACCACTCTCCCCAAAACAACACATGTTCACCCACCCAGGCGCTCTCCAATCCCCGCCCTTCGGGGCTTTTATGAAAGCTCCATTACACAGGCATGATTGATTCCAATCCTTGGCCATTGGCAATTGATTCAGCCCTTCTCTCATCTCCCCTGCTTGTGGTCAGAGTGGTAGGACTGAACATTAGAACCAGATAATCACCTGGTTGGTTCCCCTGGCAACCAGCCCCCATCCAAGGGTGCTGTCCAAAAATCACTTCACTGGCATCCTCTCCGGTGCTGGTTATAAACATAAATATCGAGACATCTTTAGAGCTCTCACCACTCAGGAAATTCCAAGGGTTCTAGGAGCTCTGTGCTGACATTTCTAATGTCAAATCACAATCCTGACATGCAAGGTTTTGTTACTGTTATGTAAGGAAAGTCTAGAAGGAAGCAGGAGTGAATCTTGGTGTGACTGAACCCATAGTATGGATTTCCACATTTTGGCAAATGTATAGATTTTGAACTACGGGGAGATTGTCTTTGCAGGGTAACTGGTCAACAATGTACCACCATGAATTAGATTGTAAGTGTGAAATGTAATCCGATAGGTGCCTATGTTGAAAATGGTTTTTCTCTTAGATAGCATCACTATTGTCTAGGCTTTCTTCCCAAAACTTAGCATTATCCCTAATGGATAAGAAGTTCCACCCCTTAGATGTCACCTAATGAGCATTCATTTTTGACAGAAAAGTTTGAACTTAAAATTTAACTCATACTTCCTCTGAGCCGGAATCTGGTACCCAAGAGAGCAGACATTTTTCACTATGGATCTATTAGGTCCCATTCACATGAGACAGACACTCAGCATACTGTGTAAGATCAACAGGGTGAGGAAACTGCATACGAATTTTAGGTGACTATGACACAGAACAATAGTTCTATTCTGTATTAAAAACTTGTCATTCACATTGTGTGAATTTCTTTTTGAACCATATTTAAATCTTTCTTCTTGGGCTTTGACAAGAGACATAGGATTCAGAAGAGCTCATCTTAGAGGTCTTGGGACTTTACCTTAGAGAATGATTCTTCATGTCCTTAGTCATGTTTTTCCTGGCCCTAGTAACTGCCAAATACTAAACCCACAGGTGATTCAGGAAAAGTACCGAACAAGTTATTACACCAAAGAGCTGAAGGGAAGCACCAAAGGTCTTTACATCAAGTAACTAAAAGTTGCAAGATTCTTCTTCGAAAGCAAATTAACTTTTTCTTTTTAATTAGTTGGAGAAAACCATCTGCTTCTTTCTTACTGTGTACAATTAAGAAGGCTGTTCAGAGTTATAATCTAGGTGCCTGTCTCCAAGCCTACTACATGGAGATGCCACATAAATATCTTTAGAAATAAGAGGCTAGTTTAGTGAATAAGTGAGTGGGTAAATGAATGAATCAATCAATCAGTAAGTGAATGAATGAAGACCATATTCTAAGTCTTAATCTATCACTACCAATTTAGCAGAAAAGCCTTGAGAAGTGCTGTTGTTAATGTCATAGTAACAGTGACTGACCACCATCACATTTTCCCTATTCATGCTGTCAAAAATGTGCGAATGGAGAATTGAATGCTAGATTGTTCTACAGTGTAAGAAGCCAAGGAACAGAGCAAATCAAGGTGGAGAAATTTTTCCAGGCTTTTTAACTTCTCTGCTAAATTAATAAACTATCCTGCATGTTGTTCTGGATTTGAAAGGTTTTAAAACAAATTATTATTATTATTTTTTTATCATGGCCCTTTTAAGATTTGACCTAGGGGAAGCTGGGATGGCTCAGTGGGTTAAGTACTCATTTTGCAGCCCTGGGGACTGAGGATCAAGTCCCAGCCCCGGCCCATGTGTACCCATATGCTGAACTGGGGAGTGCCCCCAGTACGGTTCTCACCTGTGTGAGACCCCAGCCCAGTTCCTGCCCTGTGCAGCCCCACACCCACCTGTGGAATGAAACTATGTGGAAAAACCAATGATGTGCAACTATGGAGACTGTTCTGGGCCCTCCCCCTTCTCTCTGTCTCTATATCTATCTCTCTATCTCTCTCTCTCTTTCTCTCTCTCTCTCTCTTTCTGTCAAAAACAATAAAAATAAATCTTTAAAAAGACTTGACCTACATCTCAGTGTTCAAATGTGAAATGCCCTTCAACCATAAAAAGGTAAAAATGGAGGAGATAAGAATGATACTTTCAAGGACATTGTTTTAAAGAATGTTTGCTACATGAGCTCACAGCAGACAGTCTGGCAGTGACAATTGATAGGCTTTTTGGTGAGAGTAGAAGAGTAATAAGTATAATGTATGTGTCATTTTTAGTCCAGAAAGGAAGACCGGAGGTAGTTAGTGGTGAATGGTAGTAAATTGTACCAGATGCCAAGGAAACTGAACAGCCTTTGTGCCAACCACACTTCTCCCATTAACATGCTAATGAATATTTTAATTTTTAGGTACATAACTTAATACAAGGTTTCAATACAGCCTCACATGAAAAGAAAACTTCAAAGGCATCTACAGAACCACACTCTGCTTTTGAGAATTCTATCCATAGATTGGTCAAGAAATTAATCAGTGGTATGCTGAAATAGCTCAACAGGTTGAGCACTTGCCTTGTAGCCACAAGGTCTGGGGATCAAATCCCAGGGTCAGCCCGTGCAAACTCATATGCTGAACTGAGGCACAACTGGTAACCACCGAGCCCTGCAGTGAAGGTTCTCGCCTCCCATGTGGGAGACCCCCAGTTCAGTTCCCACCCTGCACAGCCCCACGTCCACTTGTGTGGAATGAAACCATATCACAGCTAATGATGTACAACTATGGAGACTGCTCTGGGTCCTCCCCCTTCTCTCTCTCTCTCTCTCTCTCTCTCTCTCTCTCTCTCTCTCTCTCTCCTTCTCTCAAAACAATAAAATAAATCTTTAAAAACAAGAAAAAAATTACTCAGTATCTACCCAAGAGAATGAGAACATACATCCACACAAAGAGTTATCTGTGAATATTCTCAGCATTAGTCATGTTCAGCAAAAAGAAAAATGCTCATGAACTGGGGACAAACAAAAAATAGTACATCCAGATACTGTATTTATTATTCAGCACTAAAAAAGAATGAACCACTGAGAAATGCTACAAGATGGGTTAACCTCCAAAATATTATGCTAAAGGAAAAAAATCCAGAAACAAAAGACAACATATTATATTATTCCATTTATATTTAATGCCCACACACACAAAAATCTATAGAAATAGGAAGCAGATCAAGGGCAGCAGGGGCTGACTTCACAGGGACCTGAGAGCTCTTTCGGGGGTGGTAGAAAGGTTCTACAATTGGATTTTGGTGATAGTACATGGCTCTGTAAATTTACTTCCTCACTGGTTCCTCATGAGCTCTTATTTCACAGGACCTCTCAGTGGTACGCGTTTGGGCCTTAACGTCGGTGCTGTAATGGATGGAGACTTTAGGGGATGTTGGGTTCACCTCTACAAACTCCCAGGGCCATCACTTCCAACCACCGCCGGTACATTTCCACTGAGATAGCGCGGTGGCAGTACAGAGTCAGACACTGAATTTCATCAGATCTAAATCTCCATCATGTATTAAATAAACCATTACTTCACAGACCATTAATTTAAAGAGTCACCAATTTGATTATGATGTGCTGTTCATTTAAGACGCATATAGCAGGGGATGCTAGGATAGCTCCACGATTGAGCACTTGCCTCACAATCAGAAAGTCCAGGGTTCAAATCCTAGCCCCACATCACACAAATCCATACTCTAAACTGCAGCACAACTGATAACCACAAGATGGTTCAGCAGTGAAGGTTCTTGCCTCCCATGTGGGAGGCCTCCAGTTGGGTTCCTGCCCCATGTGGCCCCACATCCACCTGTGTGGAATGAAACCATGTCATGACTAATGATGTACAACTATGGAGCCTGCTCTGGGCCCTCCCCTCTTCTCTCTCTCTCTCTCTCTCTCTTTCTCTCTCTCTCTCTCTCTCTCCCTCTCTCTCTCTCTCTCTCTCTCTCTCTGTCACTGTGTCTTTCTCGCCTTCTCTCAAAATGTGTGTGTGTGGTGATGGGAGAATACTGTGCCTTGGGTAAATGAACTATTATGATGAGATGAAGGGTTTCCTGGGGGAATTCAGAAGGGATGGTATTTCACGCCACTGGCAGAACTTGAACAAAGGCACAGATGTATGAAAATGCCTGGTCTGTTTGGGTAATGGTGGCATCTACAAAGACCAAAGCCAACTTGGAGCAGTCCATTCCCAAAAAGATCTGAGCGAGGAATCAGGCTTTCAGCCATCATCCATAATCCCCTACCTCTGACACACGCTACAGCATCCACTCATTGAACGCACTCCATTCACACTTACTGAACCAGTCTCCTCTCAAATCAAAATACCCCATTCACGTCAGTCTTGAAATACCCTCTTTTAAATCACCCAGTGAGCAGTTTTACGAAGTCTGGAACTCCGAAATTAGCAACTGACATTGAACTCAAAAATCAGCACTCTACACAGGCTCTTTAAAATATTTATATCACAGTTGCCTTTTATAAATGCATGTGTTAATGCTGAAAAAAAACCAACACATGAAGAATGTCTAGTGCTTGCACAGACTTTTCCTAACAATGTTAGGCAGGCTAAACTCCAGAATGTGCTGGTTTCTGGAAGATTGTCAAGAATAATGAAAATCGGGGAAGCTGGGATGGCTCTGCGGATTGAGTGCTTACTTTGCAGCCCCAGAGGCCAAGGATCGAATCCTGGCCCATGTGGACCCACATGCTGAGCTGGGGTGTGCCCTCAGTTCAGTTCTTGCCGGGGCCTATGCAGGAGGCTCCCGGCCCAGTTCCTGCCCTGCGCAGCCCTGTGCCCACCTGTGGAGTGAAACTATATGGAAAACTAATGCTGTCAGCTATGGAGACTGCTCTGGGCCCTCCCCCTTCTCTCTTTCTCTCTCTGTCAAAAAACAATAAAATAAATCTTAAAAAAAAAAAACAATAATGAAAATCACTTCTGGATTTTTGATCCAAATCAATTGGATCCCAAAGCAAGAAGAGTGAGCAAAAAATAGGTCCCTCTTCTTCACTTCAGTTTGGGGAGATAGGATCAAAACCGAAAACAACGGAGGTGGAAATAAGCATATTCAGCTCTGAGTGGCCCCTGCCCCTGCATATCTTCACCGAGAGATTCAAGCCGACGAAAGAGATAGGCTGGTTAGGAAGCACCCAGGCCTATTCCTGTGGTCATAGCCGCTAGGCCAGTGGGACTGGGCAGCAAATTCAGTGTCCCTGTGGCTTCTGGGGTCACTTGCTTCCAGATGTTCAGAAGGAACCAACACCCAGGAACCTTAGAGAAATCAACCTCCCACCAGGTCATTGGGGCCCCCTTTTTTCCAGCTCGTCATATCCCAGCTTCCACATTCAGAGTTTCCTTTGTCCTGGCTACAAGTATTCCACTTCACCTGACAAAATCAGAGCTGCCTATACGGCTGCCAAAGTCTTTGCTCCACACAGTTCTGGAGAACAATCTACTGGAGCAAGGATTGGCTTCCTGCTGGCATGTGAATATACCTCATTGTGACTGATGGCATCTTCTGATTTAATGCTTTAGAACAAGCTTGTCCAACCCGCATCCCACAGGCAGCATGCGGCCCAGGACAGCTTTGAATGCTGCCCAACACAAATTCATAAAACATTGGGAAATTTTTTTGCAATTTTTTTTTTATTAGCTCATCAGCGATTGTTAGTGTGAGTATACGTTCTGTGTGGCCTAAGACAATTCTTCTCCCAATGTGGCCCAGGGAAGCCACAAGGTTGGACACCCCTGCTTTAGTAAGTTCTTAGGGATGCTGATGGAGCCAACAAGAAACCACAACCAACGTCAGATGTAAACCTGCCACACATGGGCTTTTTCCTGATTTGCTTCTTCCTCTGTGTCCACAGTCTCATTGAAGTCTATGGAAGTCTAACCTTGATTTGGAAGCTTGCTAATCCTATCAGTGGACCGGTGGTTCTGAACATGAGACATTTACCCCAAAGGGATATGCGCCAATGTCTGAAGACATTTTTGGTTCTCACGGCTCAGAAAAGGGAATTACTACTAGTATCTAATTGGTAGTGTCTGGTGATGCTGCTGAACATCCTATGATGCACAGCACAGCCCCTCAGAAGGTCAACAGTGTTAAGAATGACAAAACATGCAGCTCTCATAGTCTAACAAAATGTTACTACTTCTATGACTATCAACTCATTTCTCACTTGTCATGTATTCTTGGTGTATAGAGCTACAGTACCTGCCATCCAAAATTTAACAATCACAAGAACCAGAATATGACCCTGTTCCACATACCTACCATGCATATGTTTGCATATTTAAAAACCACCAGCATCCGATAAAACAACGCATGTCCAAAACATTCTTGCCTCTTTTTTAATGGCTCAAGTACACGCAAGCCATTAATTATGCATAAGTCACAAACAAATCACTTAAGAAGTGCACGAAAGAGCAAAATCACTAAAGGGTTCGACACACGATTTTGACCTATGAATCTGTTCTCCAGGTTGTGTCTCAGTCCCACGAAAGTCTTATCTGCATAAAACGTGATACCCCCTCACCATCACCATGAAAAATATGTGGAGTCCCCTTTCATGTCAGGAGATCTGAGCCACACACCGGACCCTCATGGCTTGGAAGCCTTGTGACACTCATTGCAACGTTTCTACAATGCAGTATCGATTGATGTGAATACAAGGGCTGTCCAGAAAGCACCCAGCTACATAACCATTCTTGTTTTTTGACCATGGCTGAAATTTTTCCCAGCAGTCCTCGTATTTTGTTTGCTAAACAAAATACGAAGTAGAAACATGAGAAAATGCATGGTTTCCAAAATAGGTGTGAGTGAGAGAGTGAAAAAGGAAGAAGACTGGGAACTAAAAGAGAGAGAGTATGTGTTGGAGTTTATTTGTCTGTTTGTCTGTCATCAAGGCCTGTGCCAAAGATGTTGAGGATAATTACTTCAGCTGGCTCCTTTGCTTTTCTCTGAAACCTGCCACTGTCCCCAATTTGTGACTCAGTCCTGTATGTCTCTTGATCAACTTGTCAGCCTGCCAGTTGCAATTTGCCGTCAAACAAAACTTTTACCAACTGCTACCCTTATGCCCATTGGACTTACACCAGCTATTCTTCCCCCCATTTTATCCTCTGAACTAAATTGTGTGTGAAAATTACCTTTTATTGACTTTAGTGAGAGCCTTGTACAAACAACTGAGGATAGATTTCAACTGCCCACTGCCAGAATGGCTCTTTGTCCCATCTGTTGGATGCACATTTCATTAAGACTTTTATTAGGCCCAGAAATAGAGACCTCATTTTACGGTGTGAGCTAAAAATCGACAAAGATCTTTGAAAAGCAGCCCTCACTGGTCCTGGTAACCACTGCAGCTGAGCAAATGCTGCTAGAGAACCAGGTTAGCAGCACACAATAAAAGTTAAAATCCCTCCAAATGATAGCACCAAACCCTAATTTCACGTTGAAGCCGTACTTTAATGTTAAACTGCTCGAAGAAAATATACCTACTGTCCCTCCAAAGATGGAGACTTTTAAAATGTTTTAAAGTGCTTTTGAAACACAGACTTTTTAAAAGTCTAAACTTAGTTTAAATTTTGAAAGGAGAATAAGAAAATTTGCTTAGAAACATTGGAAAAACATAGTAGTTCTTTAAAAACCACTGTGAAATAAAGACACGCCGTAAGAGTCACCATCGGAAGAAATCAAGAACTTCCTTGGAAATGGAAACGTTGTAAAAGGCTTAACCATTCGGGGCCCAGGGAGAAGTAATAACCTTTTACCAGAAGAAGAAGTAAAATCTTGGGAGTCTCGTGGGGCTTTTTACAGTGCTGCTGCCAATTACGCACTCAACAATTTACCCCTTGTGCCTGAGTTCCTAAAGCCTGCTGAGATGTTGCACTCGAAGAAACGAGTTCATGCTGTCTTTTCTTCTGTTGTGGCTTCTTTTTATTAAAACAAAAAACTTACCATCACCAAAAAAAAAAAATTCACTTTTGCTAAATTTTACTCCCTCCAAGAAGACCAGCAGGGTGGATGAGCATTGGTCCAATGTTTATAATAAGTCCAACAATAAAAGGCAATGGCTTGTACATGCATGCCCAATGTCCTATGGGCTAGGATTCATAAAATAAAGGCAGCAGATGGCATACCTAAATTTAATTTGCCATGTGATTTGTCCTTGTGTTACGACTTGGACACGTAGATACTGAATGTTTATCTAACACGGTTAGAAAATACAAGACCATGTGTGGAGCAAGTCTATCACATCATCTAATGTTGGATCATCAATCCTGACAATGAAAATGGTAGCCCATCCAGAAGTATGATCCTCAGATTAAAGGGGACTTGTCACCTGCCAACCGTCCATGTATCAGGATGGCACTTCATGGGGTTTAGAATCCCTACTGATCCCAGTAAAGCGAACCCAGAGACCATCAGGAGGAATAATGTACCTTTGATTCCGCTGGTCTAATTCAGAATTAGGGGGCATTTTTGTGTGTTCTGATTGATGAATGTGATCACTTTTTCTTGGAGGTTCTTCTCTTAAACACTCTGCTACTGTCTTTGATGGTCCATTAGGAGGTAATATTCTAGACCACCATCAGATCAATATTCTAGACCACCACATTCTAAAAATGAAAACTTGTGAGGTCTCATGTTACTGCTTCTGGCAGTGACAAAAATAATTCCTGCTGATGCCATGTTTAAAAGATTTGCCTTGGAGTCAGGTCAGTGTTGGAAGGTGGCATAGGCAGGGCCATGAAACGAAACCATTCATTGTGAAGCAAGCGCAATGCTCCCTGCATTTGGAGACTAAAACTCTTGGGGTAAAAGGAAATTAAACAACAATTCTGGAATCTTCTTTTAAGTCTTCATCAAGGTGTCAATTTAGCTATTTAATTCTCAGAGTCCTTTGGAAGAATTTTATCATTTAAAAGCATGGTGATATTGAGATGCTGAGATAGCTCAGCAGTTGAATGCTTGCCCCACAATCACAAGGTCTGGGGTTCGATTCCCAGCCCCAGCCTGTGCAAACTCCATATACTGAACTGCAGCACGGCTGGTAACCACCAGGATGGCATGGTGACAAGTGTTCTCTCCTCCCATGCAGAAGGCCCCGATTCAGTTCCCACCATACATCGCCAACATCCACCTGTGAGGAACGAAACCGTGTCACAACTCATGAAGTTCAACCATGGGGACCACTCTGGATCCTCCCCATTTTTTCTTTCTTTCTACCTAACTATCTCTCTCTCTCTCTCTCTCTCTCTCTCTTTCTCACACCTTCTCTCAAATAGTAAAATAAATTTTTTTTTTTTAAGTATGGTGATATGATCCCTAGGAACTGGAAAACATTACAATATTAAAATATAGCACTTCTAACATGTGAAAATTCATGTACTAACATCCATGGTATTAATCATCTTTCTGAGCAACTATGTCAACTCTTTCAAATGACTCTAGAGAACCTGCTGTCTACCTACTACTCTCAATTTCAACCAGGGTGGTTGTCATAGGGCTAGCCTATAAACGTCCTCATAGTAACATAAAAGATAGAAACACAGTGTCTCAATGCCTTAGACTCTGGGACCAGAAGAACACCAATCTGGTGTTCAGAACCAGATTGCCAAGTGACAGCATCAGCTACACAGTCTGTGTGCCTGGAGGTGGCCCTTCCAAACTGATTTTAAGAAGAAATTTGAGATTGAACTGGAGCCATGCAAAGTACAATACAGGGCTCCCTGAAGATTCCTATCAAGTAAATAATAAACATGTTGTCAGAAAATATCGACATTTTCTTTTGTTAATTGATTTTATGCTGTTATTTTTCTGCCCGTATGACATTTTATATTATTAACATTTATTTATGGATGGCCTACCCTTTCCTCAAAAGGTTTTAAGGAACTTTAATGTTCTGCTACAGCATTTTTTCTTTTTTTTTTTTTTTTTTTTTTTTTTTTTTTTAATTTTTTTT
>PVKE010025277.1:0-23177 GCA_004027555.1 Craseonycteris thonglongyai | reverse complement strand
TCTCTCTCTCTCTCTCTCTCTCTCTCTCTCTCTCTCTCTCTCTCTCTCTCTCTGTCAAAAATAAATAAAGAAAAAAAAATATATATATACCGGTATTTTTTTTTTTTTTTAAGATTTATTTTATTGATTTTTGACAGAAACAGAGACAGAGAGAGACAGAGAGAAGGGTGAGGGCCCAGAGCAGTCTCCATAGTTGACATTAGTTTTCCATATACCGGTAGTTTCGCTCCACAGGTGGGCACAGGGCTGCGCAGGGCAGGAACTAGGCCGGGAGCCTCCCACATAGGTCCTGGTAAGAACTGAACTGGGGGCACACCCCAGTTCAGCATGTGGGTCCGCATGGGCCAGGGCCGGGATTTGATCCTCGGTCCTCGGGGCTCCAAAGCGAGCACTTTACCCGCTGAGCCATTTCAGCTTTTCCCAATAAAAGTATATATTTTTTAAAAAGGGGGGCATAGGGGAAGCTGGGATGGCTCAGCGGGTTAATCGCTCGCTTTGCAGCCCCGGAGACCAGGGATCGAATCCCGGCTCCGACCCATGCGGACCCATATGCTGAGCTGGGGAGTGCCCCCAGTTCAGTTCTTGCCGGGGCCTATATGGGAGGCTCCTGGTCCAGTTCCTGCCCTGTGCAGCCCCGCACCCACCTGTGGAATGAAACCAAATGGAAAATTAATGCTGTCAACTGTGGAGACTGCTCTAGGCCCTCCCCCTTCTCTCTGTCTCTGTCTGTCTCTCTGTCAAAAACCAATAAAAATAAATCTAAAAAAAAAAAAAAGGGGGGGGGGCATAAAATAGCCTAGCATTTTTAAACTTTTTTGGAAGAATAACCCATTATTCTCACCCTCCAGTGAAGTTTTACATCTTATTCAGTGAAACCTCACTGAATAAATAAAAGCGATATTTTATTACTATAAATGTGTTTTTACAAATTCAAATGTATAATATTTATTTATGAGGTAATGAAAGCAATTAGGTAATTTCAATGGATACCAAACTTTGAAATTGGAGGTTATAGATAACTGTTCTGTCAACCTCAGCAGCTAATGTATCTCTGTATTTTGTTTCGGTTGTATGATATTGAGAAAACCTTGAGTCACACACAGGTGGGTGCAAATTGATAATTTTTAAAGTGTCCACCTTGCAATCTCAGTTTGCTCTTCACTTCAGCAGAATATACAATATAAACTTCATTCTGAGGTTTGCACAAAAATAAATTAACCTGGAAGCACATTTTAGTAGATTGGTGATCTTCAATGTGTTAGCTTCTGTGTTTGTGCATTGTATTTTAACATAATTTTTAATAATTTAGAAGAAGTTTAAATCTTTAGGGGATGCTGGGATGGCTCAGTGGGTTAAGCCTTTACCTTGCAACCCTGGGGTCTGAGGATCAAATCCCGACCCTGGCCCATGCAGACCCATATGCTGAACTGGGGTATAACCCCCAGTTTGGTTCTTGCCGGAGCAAGCTTCCCATGCAGGAGGCCCACGGTTCAGCCCCCAGCTTGCGGGAGCGTGCTTCCCATGCAGGAGGCCCCCAGCCACCTATGTGGAATGAAACTATGTTGAAAGCTAATGATGTACAACTATGGAGACTGCTCTGGGCCCTCCCCCTTCTCTCTGTGTCTCTGTCTCTCCGTCAAAAACAATAAAAATAAATCTTTAAAAAAAAAAGAGAATTTCTACATGGCATCCTCAGAACCCTTGTCTTCTGTGGAAGACTGTTTGAAAACCATTGCTCAGCAGTGAACAATAGGTAGAATTTGAGTAAACAGAGATGAAAGGAGGCCATTCTAGGAATAGAGGAAAACATGAGTAAAGGCTTAGAGTCCAAAACATTCAGGGCAGTTGAATATGTGGGTAAAGCATTTGAGATAAGGTCTAGGTCAGATTATAGACAATCTTGAGTTTAATCTTTAATCTATAAGCAGTAAAAGAGGCACTGCTGATTTTCAAGTGGGTGACATATACTTAAAGAACTGTACTTAAAGAAGATTAATCCGATTGCCTTGTGGACAATGAAGTAGTTGTGAGGCTAGTTGGTAGACTGAGCTAATGTGGTTATGGCAATAAGTAGAAAAGAGAAAGTGGCTGTGAACAAGAAAGAGAATCAATAACCTTGTTTGTGGGCCTCTAGGGAAAGAACAGAGCCAAGCATGGCACCAAGCTATCCAGCCTGAGTGACAGGAAATAGTTAGTACCACATACAGAAATAAGAGTGGAAAGGCCTGGGGTGGAATGAGAAGTCGAATATGCTGAGTTTGCAGGGCCATCAAGACTGAGTTTTGATTTAAAAAGGAAGAGTGGGGAAGCATAAGTGGGATCCCTAGATTCATATAGGCCCCTGAGCTGGGATGCTGGCTGCTTCATTTCGGGAGCTGGAGACTAGATATTCAGGATTAATTCACTTTCAGCTGAGAACCCAAGAAGAGCTATCAAGGACTGACTGCTTGAGTTTATGTTAAATCTGAGAAATATAACCTTGACCTCTCATCACAGTGGTTCACCTCTCTGACCACCCCAAATACAAATACCCCTTTCCTTACCTACTCTTCACCTCTATCAGACTGAGCTCCAAATGGCACAACAGGAGAATCATCGCTTGAATTTGGAGCTGCAGGAGGTCTGGAGCCAACAGGAGGACCAGGGGGCTCAGGCCCAACGACTTAAGGACAAGGTGGCCCAGATGAAGGACACCCTAAGCCGGACTCAACAGCGGGTGGTGAGCAAAGCCTAATTATAGAAAAATCTGGGGAAAGACATGGCTAAAGACTAAACAGGTCAATCCCGAGTCCTGATACGGTGGGGGAGGAGGGAGTCTAGTTACCATCTTGGTTCACAATGACTCACTGGGATCCCTGATCTCCATCTCCTCCTTTCTTCTGAGGCTGAGCTGGAGCCCCTGAAGGAACAGCTTCGAGGGGCCCAGGAGCTTGCAGCCTCAAGCCAGCAGAAAGCCGCCCTGCTTGGGGAGGAGCTGGCCAGTGCCGCAGCAGCCAG
Source organism: Craseonycteris thonglongyai (assembly GCA_004027555.1). Lineage (NCBI taxonomy): Eukaryota > Metazoa > Chordata > Mammalia > Chiroptera > Craseonycteridae > Craseonycteris > Craseonycteris thonglongyai. The sequence goes on along the minus strand of PVKE010025277.1, from coordinate 20,180 downwards.
GGACCGCACCATAGCCGAGCTACACCGCAGCCGCCTGGAAGTGGCTGGAGTCAACGGCAGGCTGGCTGAGCTCAGTCTGCACTTGAAGGAGGAAAAAAGCCAGTGGAGCAAGGAGCGAGTGGGGATGCTGCAGAGTGTGGAGGTAGAGATGGGGGGACCCAAAAGGCTCACCTCTGCATGGTCAGATTTCCTGGAAGGAGGGAAACAGGGGAGTGGGAACTTCAGAGGACATAGCAGTGAGGAAGGGCTGAGGGAGGAACACTTCACTGGGCTTGACCCACCCCTAAGCAGAGTGTCCCAAGCCTGTGCTCCGTAGCACCTTCCTTGGTTAGCACCTTGATTCAGAAACATTTGCCATCGTAGGCAGCAGGCTGTGCCATAATTCCATTGCTGACCAGCAAGGTGCCTTGTTGTCAGTCCCTTCCTCCATTCAGGAGGTGGAGGAGTGAGGAAGGCAAGAAGGGGAAATTGCTTCCAAAAGATTCAGTTAGATGAAGGGACACAGTGAGGGATGGTACCATTGCCAGTGGTGACCCTTTTCCTTCACCCTCCCATTCTCCTTTCTGCCGCCACCCCACCCCCACCCCCCCAGGCAGAGAAGGACAAGATCCTGAAGCTGAGTGCGGAGATACTTCGGCTAGAAAAGGCAGTTCAGGAGGAGAGGACCCAGAATCAAGTACTCAAAACTGAACTGTCCCGGGAAAAGGATTCTAGCCTGGTGAGGTGCTCAGCCACCTGAGTCCTGGTCCTGTGGCCTCCTGAGGCCAGTGCCCCTCCCTCTGTCTTAGGTGTGGGCTCAGAAGTAGGAGGTGCTCGCTTATATGTTGAGTGGCTTCTCACTTGCTCACCCCCCAGCCCTCGTTGGTTTGAAATGTCCAGTGTCCGTTTCTGCTCACAGGGCACACATCTGGACCCAGTAGTGATGACTTAAGAGATTTGCAGAATGCCCCTGCTATGACCCAGGCCTCTGCAGCTCACCCCAGAGGGAATCATCTAGGTCCCCACTCAAGGGACGGAGACCAGGACTTACACTACTGAATCTCCCATGGCCACAACAGGACTCATGGGGAAAGTGTTGGGGTTTCCCCTGTGTGTGTTGAGGCACGAGGAACGAAGGCACAGAGGCGTGGTTCCAGACTGTTGATCCAGGCCCCAGAGCCCAGGTTCTTGGAGGTACATTCTAGGCTCCAGATTCCACCTGGCCCGTTTCCCTTAGGTGCAGTTATCAGAGAGTAAGCGGGAGCTGACGGAGCTGCGGTCAGCTCTGCGTGTGCTCCAGAAGGAAAAGGAGCAGTTGCAGGAGGAAAAGCAGGTGAGAACCCATAATTCAGGCCCCTTGGATGCCAGAACTACTGATTGGAGGACTAGAAACTTTGTATCTTCTTGTCATCTCTTGGCTTTAAAACTGGTATCTCTTAAGAGGACCCAGAGGCTAAAAATGGGGCCATGGCCCCTCTTATTAGCTGACTTGGCACGACAGGGGACCATTGCTGGGGGAAGGCAGGGATGTAGGGGTGAAGGAGGACTCTGCAGGGGAGGGGATCTACCTTAAGCTGTCCCACCCTTTGGTGAGGGTGTCTAACCCTGAGGAGCTCAGAGTTCATCATGAATGTAAGAAAAGGCTCTAGAGGTCCGCAGGGTGGGCATCTTCCCAGCTTCTTGCACCTCTTTCCTCCCCGACTCCAGGAACTGCTAGAGTACATGAGAAAGCTAGAGGCCCGCCTAGACAAGGTCGCAGATGAAAAGTGGAATGAGGATGCTGCCACAGAGGATGAAGAGGCAGCTGCGGGGCTGAGTCTGTACACCCTGAGTCTTGTGACACCTCTTCCCTGCCCCACCTTCCCCTATTGGGGAAAGCTCCATGTGACCCCTCTGGGAGCTGCCCCTGCCTTCTGTGTTTTGCCTCTTTCCTTCCCAGACCCTGGCCCTTTTCTAATTTAACTGTATCCCTTATCAGCCAGAGCTGATCCAGCCCTCTAACAATGCATCCTTCTTTCTTCTCTGCCTGATCCCTTGCCTGCAGGCTGCCCAGCTGCTCTGACAGACTCAGAGGATGAGTCTCCAGAAGACATGAGGCTCCCGCCCTATGGCCTATGTGAGCATGGAGACCCAGCCTCCACTCCTGCTGGGCCACGAGAGGCTTCTCCCCTAGTTGTCATCAGCCAGCCAGCTCCCATTGCTCCCCACCTCTCAGGGCCAGCTGAGGACAGTAGCTCTGACTCGGTGAGCAGTGAGGAGAGACGGAGCAGGGCCAGGGAGGTGGGGTTAGAGCCAAGCCCAGGTGCCCCAGCCTCCAGCACAGGAACTCTTAGCCATACAGGGCTCTCGTTGTTCTTGGGGAGAGAGGAGGCAGGCTTAGCTTCTTTTCAAGGTCACACAGTGGACACCACCCCAAACAAAGCCCAGTCTAACCCAGTAGCCTCACTACTGCCAGCCCCTGCTCCCCACACTCATTCTCTTCTTATCCACCAGCCCCCATCAAAACACTTTTCCTGCCCCACTCTTAAACGACAGCCCTCTGTTCTCTGGCCTGGCCTGCTCTTCCCTTACCTGCCCCAGTGTGCTGCTCCCCCATCCTGGGATAGTACCCCAAAACCCAGCCTATCTCTTTGGTGCCCAGGAGGCTGAAGATGAGAAGTCAGTTCTGATGGCAGCTGTGCAGAGTGGGGGTGAGGAGGCCAACCTGCTGCTTCCTGAACTGGGCAATGCCTTCTATGACATGGCCAGGTGAGTGCAAAAGGGGGACTATAGGAGGCAGGTGGGAGGATGCAAGCAGAAAGGGCATCCAGGTGAACAGTCCTGCCCGCCCCGGCCTAGAAATGACTATGGCTGATACAGGGAGTTACCCACCACTCCAAATTCCAGGTGCCTTCATGTAACCCTTCCCCTCAGCTTATCACCCAACATGTACACCCAGAGGCCCTGCCTTTAACTGGCTTCTGTGTTGTTCTAGCACCATCCTCCGTGGAGCCCAAATTGCCCTGCATCCCCTCTCTCCTGCCCTTACCCCTTCCCCAACAACCAGGTAGGTACCTAGGCTCCCTCAGGGGAGGAAGGGAGGTAACCAAGCCCCACAGGTACAAGAACAGAGAGAAGACTGGGACTGACCAGCATCCATCTGGCCAGCCCTGCGATGCTGTCCCTCTTCCCCGACTTCCCTGGGGGAAACCCTTTGGGTGATAAGGCTTAGGAGTGGGGGAGTCAGATACCAAATTGCCCCTTCTGCCTTCCGTTACTTCTGCAGGTCACCTAGCCCCCACCTTTGCCTGGATGTGGGATGGGCTCAGGGCAGGTGGGGGTGATGCTGTCATCCTTCTTGGCTGGAGCAGGAAGATGAAGGACGATGTCAGACTCGTTTTCAGCCTCATTAAGCAGCAGACGGAGATAGAGGGAGGAGAGCAGGAGGTTGGGGGATGGGCTCTGTGCTACAGAGACCAGCAGGGACTAAAGGAGGAGGGCAGGGTGGTGGGAAGCTAAGGCTTCCAGTACTACGGGTGAAAGGCACCGTGGGAGAGGCTAGGAGAGAACAACCACAATACTGCTTAGGACCAGGAATCTGGGAACCCAGGCAAATGGGACCTTCTCCCAAGGTCTGCAAGTCAAGATGGCAACAGAGCATACTGACCCTCTCCTCTCCCCTGTCTCTCCAGTGGCTTTGCAGTCAGTCCCTTGTCAGAAGCCAGCACTGGGGGCCCTGCCACCCCCCCATGGAAGGAGTGCCCTATTTGTAAAGAGCGCTTTCCAGCTGAGAGTGATAAGGACGCCCTGGAAGACCACATGGATGGACACTTCTTTTTCAGCACCCAGGACCCCTTCACCTTTGAGTGATCTCACTCCTTAACATAAGCACAAACACATTTGTACACATACACACACTCACGCAGCCACACACTGAGGTCTCATGCCTCTTTTCCAACACAATGGGCTCTACGATACTCTGTTCCCTAAGAGCTGCTCCCATGTGCCATTCTCATCCCAAGCTCTCCAGCTTCATCCTCTCCTGCTGGGTATTTCATCCAAGCAGGGCTCCTTCTTGGAAGCAGTGGCTGAAAGCGGTTTTGAAGGAACCAGGATGGAAGAGGCCTTCCCCAGAGGGCATAGGATCAGCCCTTCCAGCTCTGGTTGCTTCCATTACACGCCAGCCCCACACCATCACCACCACTGCACACACTCATACACACTCACACATACTCTCAATGCCCCAAAGCCAATCCCTGGGGCACCCCATTCTCTCTTACTTGGGATCTATGTTTATGTCCCTGAATGTCCCCTGGGGCCTGCGTTGAGGCAGCAGTATGGACAGCATGGTCTCTTCAGGTCGGTCCTGAGCTTCATTGGCTCCTCTTATTGCCCCCCACCCCATTGCCCTCTGCACCCCACTCCAGCCTTCTCCATACCATTAGATGTTGCATTTGGAGGTTTCTTTTGTATTTTTGAGGTTTTCTGTACTCTGTCTCCTACCCCTGCCTGCCACCACCCCTGAGTGTCCTCACATGGAAAGAAAGAATGCATTTGTGCCTTCTGTGAGGGATTGGGGGACAAGTGGACCCAGGTGCCCCCCTTTCCCAGCCCTTCCTCCCACTCCAGGTTCTCCCACTGCAATAAGAGCTTTCCTGCAATATTCCCCCAACCTGTAGTTTGGACACATATATTTATATGGTATGTATAACTCTTCTAATAAAACGTGTTCTTATCATAAGGTGTGACTAGAACAGAGGAGGTCCAGACACCTGGCTCGTAGACCTTGGTGGAGGGGCAAGGGAGGGAGGGAGGGAGAGGGGCTCCAGGTGGCTTTACCTCATGTGTGTCCTGCGGTGCTGGCCACCAGCAGGGAGAGGAGGTGGGAGGGGCCTTTGTCTCAGGTGCAGGGCTGGCTCCAATTGCAGTTGGGGGAGGGAGAAAACGGGCTGTGTCAGCTAAGCTCAGGGTTTAGTCCAGGTTGGGACATGTTGGGACCCAGGTTACCAGGCCAAGGTGTATGCCTTAGAAGTTGGGAGGTTTCCACTGCTCAGACCTTCACCCTCCAGAGCAGCCATCACTGTTACCTTGGGCAAAGGACAGGCATTATTCCTTTTAAGAGTGCACACCTTTGAGTGGATACTTCATAAAAAATGCCCTAAACTCCATACCTATACAGACTAATTGATATTCCTTCCTCGCTGCCTCCTCTCTTCCTCTGTTGCCATCCTCATGCACTCAGGCACACACTGATTCCATAGCCACGAAAACAAATTCGTCTACTCTAACTAGCTTTACAGGCTAAAAGACACACACGCACACAGCATCATAAAGCATTAAGGACCTGCGTGCTCACCAAGGCTCTAAGCAGCACCCAACAGAAGCTATGCCTATAGCCCCTCTAGCTCACCATCCCAGTAGCTCCCTTTCAGCCCCCCTGCATTCCCTTCAGAGCCCCTGGGTGAGCTGCTGCCACCCCACCATTCCCTCTCCACCTGAAACCCTCCTGTCCACCTCCCTTCCAGCCCCACCTGGAAGACATCTTACATCCTTCTTCCCTCACATCGCTGTCTCCTAGCAACCCCGTCTTGTTCCCTGAATCCCTTCCAAGGAAATTAGAGATAATGGATCTCTTCTCTCTCCATCTCAACTCCTCTTTATTGATCCTTCTTTAATGAAAGTTAATTATAACAATGATTTAATTAATAGAATCCCTCTCTTCCTTTATTGCTTCCCGTATTAAGACTATTAATAAATACGAGCTGGGCCGACAGAGGCATCCATCACCCGCCTGGGATTCCCCCCATCCCTCCCTTTCTCCTTCCCCTTCCCCCCTCCCACTCTTGGCCTATAAACTTGCCGGGGTAGTGGGGGTTAATCAGAGAGGAATTATGAGCCAACATCCCCAGCAGGAGATGCATTTAATGAAATCACTTGTAATTTATGTCTGGGGAAGGTTGAGGACGGAAGAATCTGGAACCCAGATATCCTGGCTTCCAGAAGGATGGCCCCCTAGTGCAAAAGAGGAGGGAGACAGAAACGGACCCAGGGACCCTGCTGTCCCCACCCCCGACACACGACCCCTGCCAAGCCACACAACCCACAGGAGCCACATGGGTAGTTGCACAAGGCCATGACACAGGCTGCAAGACTGAAAGCACTTATGAGGACAGCAGCATAGGTTTTGTTCCTTCCCACCTCCGAAACTTGACAATGGGTCATGCTCAGGGCCTTCCTAACCCAGCCCAGCTCTGCTTCACCTTCACAAACCTGTTCCATGTTCCCCTCCTCCCTGAAGTCCCGGAGTCCCTTATCAGACCCCTCCACCCAAACATTTAGTCCCCAGCTGCTCCTTTCTCTGCCCTTTGTGTGTCTTCTGGTGTGCAATCTGCACCTGCAGGTTGGGAGGCCCCCTACAGGTTTAGAGCCATTTGTCTTTCTTACCCATGATTTGCCTCCCCCAGGATCCAGCAGCGCCTGGCCCTTGATACGGGAGCTCAGGGAAGGGTAATTGACGGCCAGGGCAGGGAGGGACAACACCTGGATTTCAATTTGAGTTTTTTATCCTACTTACTGTGTGGTATTTGGCAACTCAGCGCTTCTACTCCTTTCCCTTCTGTAGTGGATCATCTCTTTCCCTTCTGCTTCCCAGCATCCATGCAGAAACTGATGGACCTGAATGGGCTTGAGAGCCTCAAACCAAGAAGCAGCAAATAGGAATTTGGGTGTCAGTATTTGGTGGGAGATGAATGAATCAATCCAAACATCACTCCCCACTTACAGAACCTCAGTGGCTGCCTCTCACCTGTAGGGATGTGACAGACGGCTGAGTGTGTCCATCGGACTGCACCATCTGGTCCCACTGCCTTTCATACCCCCAAGGAACCCTGGACTCCAGTTGTAAGGACCACTCCACAGAAACAAGCACTACTTTTGCATGCCACTGAGCACAGCTCAAAGGGCACCTCCTCCACGAAGCCTTACTTGACTCCCTGCAGTTATCCTCTGAGATACTATATACAGCACTTTGTAAAAACACATACATCGTGTTTACAAGTTTTTCTTCTCTCTTGACTATAAGTACCTTGTGGGTAGGTTCTGTATTTTTACATCTCATGTTTCTAATGTGCAGTACAGAGATTGGCACGTAGGGCCAGTCCTCCAAAATTATTTTTTAATTATTTTAATAAAATATTTCATACATACAAAAGAATATATATGTCTATATATAAGGAATAAAGAATAATGAAGTGCACATCATTGGACTTGCTAACCAGCTTTAAAAAAACATTACCAACACTGTTGAAGTGTCCAGTATGGCCTGAAAGGACAAAATGTGATGTCAGTAGGGATAGATAGATAGATACCGGTATATTTTTTTAGATTTACTGTTTTTGACAGAGAGAGAGACAGAGACATAGAAGAGGGAGGGCCCAGAACAGTCTCCATAGTTACACATCATCGGTTTTTCCACATAGTTTCATTCCACAGGTGGGCACGGGGCTGCACAGGGCAGGAACTGGGCCAGGGTCTCATCCCGGTGAGAACTGAACTGGGGGCACTCCCCAGTTCAGCATATGGGTCCGCACGGCCAGGGCCAGGATTTGATTCTCAATCCCCGGGGCTGCAAAGTGAGTGCTTAACCCACTGAGCCATCCCAGAGCTTCCCCTGAGATATTTTTTTAGTGTCTTTTTTTAAAAGATTTATTTTATTGTTTGAGAGGAGAGAGAGAGAGAGAGGAGTGGGGAGGGCCCAGAGCAGTCTCCATAGTTGTACATCATTAGTTGTGACATGGTTTCATTTCATACAGGTGAATGTGGGGCCACAGGGGGCAGGAACTGAACTGGGGCATCCCATTCAGAAAGCGAGAACCTTCACCAGCATCCCAGCAGTTACCAGCTGCACCCAGTTCAGCATATGGGTCTGCACTGGCCAAAGCCAAGAGTCAATCCCCAGACCTCACAGTTGCAAGGCAAGTGCTCAACCTGCTGAGCCATCCTGTCATCCTGGAGTAGAGATATTTTATGCACTAAATCAAAAACTTTATGGAGTGTCTTTTATGGGTCAGTTGTTGGGAACAGAGATGGAACAATTAAAAAACCTGCTTTCAAAGAGCTCATCAACATCCATCAACAAATACAAGAAAGTAAGATAAGCACTACTTTAGAAGTACACACAGCATGCTATGGGCCCACACAGAAGGGGGACTTAACCAAGACTGGGAGAGACAAAGCTTCCCATGGGTGACAATGTGAAGGTTGAGTCCTAAAGAATGAGTAAATGTAAGCCAAGCATGTGCAGGCAGAAGGAATAAAATGTGCAAAGACATAACTCACTCAGAAGTCTAAACATTCAACTAAGGCTGCCGAGTGAAGTTCATACATGGTGTTGTGAAGTGAGGCTGGAAAGATGAACTAAGAAACACTGACTCATACAACATTCACTCAACAAATAGGCATTACTCAATGTATGTGTCAGGTGCTGTTCTAGGTGCTGGGAAACAGATAGGAATAACTGCTCTCATGAAGCTTACACTCTATGTACCAGATCATGAAAGTCCAGAGAAACCAGTTAGGAACCCACTGTAATAACCCAGGAAAAATAGTGAGCACCAAACTTTGTTGTCAAAATGCAGAGTCAGAATCTTTTAGGATGCAGAATCAGTTGGATTTGGTGATAATTAAATGTAAGAAGTGAACTCAAGGGGTCAAGTTGATCCCAGGTTTCTGGTTTCAATGACCAGATAACCAGTAATGCCATTCCCCAAAAAATAATACAAATGGAGAACGACATCGAGGAGAAAGGGATCCAGTGGGCAGTTGGGTAGATAAATTTAAGTCCAAGAGACTTAAGAGCTCAAGAGAGTTTGGAACTGGAGATAGAGAATTAAGATCTGGAAAGTAAAGGTGCTGAGAGTAAAGAAAGATTACTCGGGTCTCCCTTGTATGTAGAGGAAGAGAGGAAGGACCAAGGGCAGCACCCAGGAGACAGTCAGCACGGAAGGGAAGTATGGAGAATGCAGAGTCACAGAGAAGACAGGAGGATCAGTCAGAGCGTTGGGAAGCCACTTGGGAGACAGGAGTCAGGCCAGCAGCAGCAGGTGCCGCAGAGAGGCCAGGGAAATGGCTCCTGGAAACCATTGGGTTAGCAGCCAGGTCACTGGGGGCTCAGCAAGAGGAGCTTAAGGAGAGTGTTGCAGGTGGAAGTTATTATGCAGCCAGCGTTCACAGAGCTTGTGATAGAAACACAATTCTTCTTTCTTGTGGGATTAGGACTATGTCTCCAGACTCACATAAAAACAAGGACTCCTAAGTCATGCTGAAAGAAAATTCCAGGGTGGGAGCCGAGATGTCTAGGTCCAACATCAAAGATCTTGCTGCCCCTGACTAGCCAGGTACGAGGCACCTTCTAAGACTGCACTGTCCACTATCGTAGCCACCAGCCATAGGTGACTATCAAACACTTGAAATGTGGCTGGAATGAATTGAGATGTTATTAGTACAAATTGCATCACAGATTTCAGACATGGTTCAAAAAAAAAAAGAAACAGAATTTAAAATAATTTAATATTGCTTTCATGTTGAAATGATAATATTTGGGATATATTAGGTTAAATAAAATATATTATTAAGGCTAGTTTCACCTGGTTCTTTTTACTTTTTTAAATGTGACTACTAGAAAATTTTAAATTATATATGTGACCCATGTTAAATTTCTACTGCACAGCACTAGCCGAAGCCCTGATACTAAATAGGACCGCCACTGCCTGGACATCACTAGATTCACCTAGACTCCCAACACCCCTTCTAGCAGGAAGGTAAGTGCCTGGAGTTCCCATGACTGTATTCTAGATACACCCCTGTGCCCCATGCTCCCAACACCATAACCTATGACAAGAGATTCCAGTGCTTTTTTCCCCTCAGATTTTTCCTTTCTCTAGGTCTATTGATAATCAGGTGAAAGCAGAAATGTCCTGTTCTAATAATTACTCAAAAGTTAATTTTTTTCCTTCAGCTTAGAGTCCAAAATCTCTCTTCCAATCCTAAATTTAGAAGCCGTGTCTTCTCCCATTCTTCAACTCCTTCCTTGCCTTTCTGAAACTGTGGAAATCTCCCGAATTGATAGAACCACAATGTTGTGGCAATCACACAGGCGTTAGTCTCCAGGCTTAATTTGTCATACTTCCTAACCATGTGACCTGGAACAAAACATCTACTATCTCTAAGCCTCATCTGAAAAATGTGAGTTAATTCCTTCCTGGAAATGTTATTGTGATGATTATATGAGCCCAGATGTGCTAAATGCCTTGTACAGAGCCTGACACATAGTAGGTACTTTGTAATTTTGGGGTTCTCACTTTTCATCTTACCCCTGCATATTTGGAGAACTAGGAAAAGAAACAGAGCAAACGCAAGGTGCCTGTACATGGACTGACAGAACTTAAAACCAAAAGGGTGCTTAGAGAGATAGCTCCAACTTCTCATTCAGTGCAGAAATTCCCTGGACTACATTCCTCATTGGTAGTCATCCAACATCTGCTTAAACATCTCCAGGGGCCATTCATTGGTTCACTCAATAAACAAGGCACTGTGGGAGCCACAAACAGACACAGATCTTGCTGTTAAGGAGCTGCTATATTAGCAAAAAGGGATACATAGAGAAATAACTATAAGGAAAACATGCCAATTGAGGCGGCACAACATAGAGCCAACAACTTTACAAGTTAATCTATGCTCTTCGAAGGGTAGCTCAACTATCAAAATCCCTCCCAAATCACAGACCTCGGCTTTTCCATTCATTTCATGGAAAATGGAACAAGATCCTTCCATACTAGGTCATGGGTCATCCTTAAGAAGGACCTTTCTATAATAACCTTACAATTCTGGAGGGTGTGGACATGTAAAAGGCTAGAATGAAGGAATGGAAGCAGAGGTGTGGAAAGAACTGAATTGGCTGCACAATCCTCCAGGCTCTTCTGTATTAGGGAATTTCTGGGAATCCATAGATGTCTACTCCAGCCCCTACACACTACCAGCAATTCCTGCCCTTTTGGAAAGCCCTGCACATCTCAGAACTAATCCAAATGATTTCTGCTGGTGCTTTTCCTCTCCCTTTTCTTCCCATCCCTGTCACATTTTCTTCATCTTTTATCAGCATCTCTATAATTTTTTTATGTCCATCTCTGCTTCAGTCTGTCTCTCTCATCATTTAGATTTTTTATATCTGTTATCCTTGAGGTCTTTCTGCCTCTATCTTTGTCTCCCTTTCTTTTACTCTTCCATCATTCTCCATTTTCTTGGTCTGTTTCCATTTTTCTGTGTCTGGCCTTGCTTTCTCCCCAGCTGCCGCAAAGCTATAAACCCAGCCGCCCTGCAGCAGGGAGCCGCCAATCACTGGGCTCCAGGAGTTGAGGGGCGGGGGCTGCAGAGAGATGGGGGCATGGAAAAGCTGGGGAGCTGTTGCTACAGCAGGGGAGGGGGAGAGGCAGAAAAGAGCAGAGAGATGCCACTTTTAGAAGGCAGCCACAGCTGCCTCCACAGCCCTTGTCTGGACCCCTTTTCTGCAGGGAGCAGACACCTGTCTTCTCTTTCTGTTGTGAGGCATGTACCTGGGTCTCCCCCACATATTCCCCAGACAACGATTTCCCATTCAAAACCATTGGCCACAGATCAATCCATGAAAAATGTGCCTCTCCCGTCATTCTTAGGCCTCCCAAGATGAGGGAGAGGAGCTAAAGGATCCTGGGGGCCTGTGTATGTCTGGGACAAATGCTTACTACGTGAACACTGGGACAATAAAAGGATGGTCAGGGTGGAGTGAACGATGCTGAGAAGCAGTAGGTGTCATAGAGGCACTGAGATGAGGGAGAGTCCTTATAGGCCAAGAGTGGACCAGAAGGTTGGGCACTCCAGGTTTCTTACCAGCTCCCTGCACATTCCAACAGCAGGATTGACATCCAGAATCTAGGTTGGGATTGGACAATTTAGGGTGTTGCATAATGGGCAACAACCCAGCTCACCGTCAAAAGCCTACAGGGTCTGGGGGCTGGGAATAGGGGGCTAGAAGAGAAAGCAATGAAGGGGAGGGATTAGCTAGAGATTTTAGAAGAGCAGAAGAGGACCAACATTTCCGTTCTGTAAAGCAGGAGACGGGCCCAGGAAGCGGTAATTCCTGGTGTGCCGGCGACCCCTGCTGGCTGCGCACACCACTGCCGGGGAGAAGAAATGAACAGCCAGCCTGTGTGAGTCCTGGTGTGGGTTGAATGTGAGTGCATTTATTACGTGTGTGTGTCACTGTACAACAGTGAGGGTGCCCGTAGCGTTGCCCATGATTATGTTGGGCAACCCTGAGCAAAGGCAGTAATGTGACCGAGCACAAAAGCCACAAAGCTCAGGCTCTGAACTCTGGGCTCCCCCGTGGGGCTCCCCTGTGGGTCTTCTCACCAGTGTTATGTCAGTAGTATAGATCCACCCGGTGAGACACTGCTGGCATCAAAGTAAAATTAACCGGTCCGGGTTTAGAGGGGAAAGTGGGGACTTTGGAATCAGACTTCCCTGGGTTAAAATCCTGATTGCCTGGTTACTAGCTGTGTGACCTCAGGCAAGTTACTTAACTTCTTTAAGCCCAACTTCCTCACCTGTAAGGGCATACTAATACCTATCTCACAAGGTTATTGTGAGTGTTTAGCGCAGTGCCTGGCAAAAGCATTTAATAGATGATCATTTTCTGCTGCCCTCTTCTTTTATCTACTTCCACCCCCAAAATCAGGCAGGAATTTCAAAAGGCAAATAAATGGAGGATCATGTTGACAGTAATAATGGTGGTAGTTTATATTTATTTCACTCATGCAAATCATTTTAAACATATTTTTAATACATGGCTTTTTTCCTTTTTATTAGTCAAGCACATCATGATCATGTTTTATTAGGATAGAAATATCCTGGTGTCATGGCAGATATCTAGAAGGATGGCATTATGAAGTGATAACAAGGCATGACAAATCTTCCTTTATTGTGATACATTTTCATTACCCAGGTTAATCAGAAACTACCCATTAGAACAAGGGTTTAAGATAAAGACATGACAGTCGTCTGTGTAGATCAGAATCTCCTGGTTTTCCAATGAGTATCTAATTGTTATTGCATTGTAGGGGAACAATTAATGCTTTGATTGAACTGGTCTTAAAACATTAGAATAACTCAAGGCAATATGATGGTAGTTAGAAAGTATATTCTGAAATTTCAAAGAAGACAGATTTCAGTTCCATCAAAGAATATTCTAACCCCTACAGTTGTCCAGTGACTGGGGCAAACTGCTTATAAAGAGCTCAGTTTCAGCGGAGTATTGAAGCGGAAGCTGGCTGCATCCCTGGTGGGTTTATTGTGAAAGAAATTTGGACGGAGCGGGAGATGTGATCAAATATCCTCTGGGATCCCTCCGCAGATACACTCTAGTGCATAATTAATACTGAGCTTGGTAGAAGTGTTGTTCCAAATGGCATTACTGCCATACCCATAGTTACTGTTTGTCACCATGGGGGGGGGGGGGGCAGATAGTAATAATAAAAACTGTATTTTTTCCTCTCTAAGTCTTCGTTCTAGAATCTTTTCCTCTGTAATCATCCCCACATTCCTCTTGATTTCTTCTGCAATTCCCCACCCTCTCCGTCCCAGACCTTGGCTTGACAGGATTCATCTTCAAGTATTTTAAATAAAACCTTACTTAAAGAAATGGCTTTTTTTTTGTCCTTTAGTATTCTGCCTTCAAGAGATGGGCTGGCAATGGGTCAGAGCAGCAGAGGGAACAAACATCTATGGAGGTTATATTTAGTGCAGATGTTGTAAATTTTGCATTTGATTAAGAGAAGTGTATATTTACTTTCATGCAGGTAAACATGTATGTATATTGTTTTTTAAATGTGGATATAAATGTAATGGGTCTGCAGGATTCTCTGCTGCTCAGGCCTCTCTGAGAGTTTGCTAGTTGCCTGTAGGGAAAATCTGTGTGCAACTCCTCCAAAGCTTTCAATGCCTTCCATGTATACTCAGACTAGCCAGGATTTATTCTTCTAGCTTCAGGATCTTTGTACATGATCCCAGGTTTGTCTGCCCCCATCCTGGGCATAAGGATGTTGTCACATCAGGATACATCTGCCTCCTTACCTTCCACATGTTCATCATTGAATTTCCCATCTCTGTCACAGTGCACGCATATCCCTGTGCCCAACCTGCCCCACATAATGTTATGTGTGTCCCCCAGCCCTTCCTCTCACCTTTGTGAAGAGTCCTTGGCACCCTCCCCTCCTGGCCACCCCCACTCCCCACTTTCCATGCCAGGAGAGATCTAATTACACAGAAATTAGTACAGAAAAGGATTGTTTGCTTTTATGGCACCAGCGCCAAGGCAGCTGTAAATCTGGGGCCACTGCTGCAGCTGCTTCTGGCACTGTGCAAGCTGTAGGGGGGCTCTCACCTCCACAGCCCCCTTTGCTCCATCTCTGCCCAGCTCATGGGCCTCTATCCCTGACTAGGACTGCAGAGCCCATCTCAGGGGTGGAGGGAGGCCTGGGAAAAGGGAGGATGTGGTCAATCAAAAGATGACACATAATAGATGCTCAGTAAATGTTTCCTGAATGATTAAAAAAGGATTCATCTTAGCAATGCTAACTACTACCTAACTACTCAGGCAAGTGGCCAATGGATGAATATTCTTAGTAAGAATTTAGTAGAGAGTCTCCAATTTCTTATGGACCCAGATGAAGTATATGGGGGCAATCAGTTGTCCTGGCTTCCACTTTAGAGACCCTGAACTCCTTCTCAGGCAGCATTAGATAAGGAAGACAGTTCAGGGTCCAGATCTTGATTTTTCTGTTTACTAGCTGAGAGACTTTGGGTATCCCACACACCCTCATCTGATCTTTGGTTTCCTCATCTGTGAAATGGTGCTCATGAAACTTATCTTTCAGGTTGTTGTGAGATAATGATAAAGTGGTTCAAGAGGAAAGTGGTTCACTAATCGTTGTCACTGTTAATGTCTTGCTGGCTAACACTTCCATTTTCCCATTACCCCTCAACAAGCCTTTAACCCAACCAACTCCCATTCAAGTGCCACTATACAATTTGATGCAATATGATATTCAGGTAGGTTATGCCCAGCCTAGAATGAATGTTTCTTTAAGCATCTCATCAGAAATGAGGAGTGAGGACAGATGATGCCAACAATCTTTGGACACCCATAGCCAATTTTCTTCAAATGCCTATCTTGGCAGTGATTATTTTGATCTCCATTATTTTCACAGAGGGTATGAATTTGTTTCTTGGGGTACTGGAGAGTCTCGTTATGTATGATTGGGTAGAAAGAATCAAGACAGGGAATTAGGAGGAGCAGGAGCTGGGGAATTGAAGTGGAGACAGGAAGCTTAACCCCATCCCAGGGTAGTCAAGGGCCCTTCAAGGAGTAGCAAAGACAGAAGCCAAAAGTCCAGATTCCCAACTTCCTGCCAACAGTCTCCAAATCCAGGGACTGGAGTCTCCTCCTTGTTCTCTTCTACTCTGATGTCTCCAGTCCAGAGGACTCAGCCAGGAATTTCTGACTTTACCCTTATGCGAACAACCCTAAAGAGCTCTCTCTAAGTGGTGTGTAGGCCAGGAAGGGAAGAGCCAAAGAAAGGAGGGGGAACTCCCCCTTTCCCGACCCCAGTCTTCCCAGATCTCAGAGAGCCAGCAGGAAAAAGCTGAGCATGTCTGTGTCTGGCTTCTCACCCCCTGATATGAGTCCCAGGGAGGGAGAGGATTTGGCGTGAAGGGCAGAGCAACTGGGGGATCTCTGGCTCCCTCCTCCCCCACCCCCCAACCCAACTCAGGCTGCAGTCTCTTCTCGTTGTAGCAGAGCGAGAGCAAAGGGACGGGCAGTAAAGATGAGTGATGGCACGGAGACAAGCAGAAATACACCATCATGAAAATGCTAATGACTCCTTGCTCTCTTTCTTTATGGTTGGAGTAATACAGACTTCAATCATAAAAACAATCTCCCAACATTTTAATGGGCTCCATCATGCCCGCACTTGTCGGTATATTTGAAGAATAAATCACCCTCCCCGCTCGGAATGAATTCGCTGTCAAACTCGGCTCCCTCGGAGAAAATGGATGGGGAGCAAGGAGGGAGGGTTTTTTTGGGGGGAGGGAGGTCCTCTCTCCCTCTAACTCCCTCCTAAACCAGGCTTTAGATTGTTGTGCTAGACGCCTGCATCCTGAGTGGGAGGAGGGGTGCAACGGGAATCGGAGAGGTGGTGAGCCCGAAGGGAGGGTTTGTGGCAACAAGGAGAAGGTCCTGAGGGACTCCACACGCCCCTTGGATGGATGTAGAAGAGAGAAAGGGGCAGGAACTGTGGTGGCATTGGACAAAGGAGCAAAATCTTGACACTGAACAGAGAAAATGCAAAGATGTAGCAAAAGACATACAAATCAGCATTGTTTCTACGTTATCTGGTCGGATTTCTTTCAGACTAGGTCTCAGGCAAAGGCACCAGGGAGAAGGGGAAAGGTAGAGATCTCTTTCCGGGAAGAGGAGGAAGAGAGGGCAAGAAACAAGCTGAGTTCCCACTTTAAGCTTGCAGGTTGCAGCGTAATGAGCCACAGGTCCACACGGCTGAGAACCGGCTGACAGTCCTGTGTAATTCTTATTTCCATACAGGTGGCAGTCAGCCAATGAAAACTTGCGATGGGCACAAGGCAAGCAGCCAATCCCAGTTAAGGATGAGCCGAGATGCCTGGCCTAATTGCATCTTGATTGGTTGTGATGTTGCTAGGCAGACTGGAGACAGATGCCAGCAAAATTGAAGAGACAGGTGGATTTGAAAATATCTGGAAACCTAGGCTCCTAGATTGACATTTTTCTTCCCGAGCTCCTTCATTCTTAAAGGATTAATGGAGTCAGGGGAGTGACTCTCCTTTTCTCCTTCACTTGAGTGGGATAGAGCCAAGTAGTTATAATTTTCTCCCCAAACGCCTTCAGAGAAATCTGGCTACTTCTGTGGTCTTCTAATCCGAAAATACCGCCCGGGGTGGTATTTCAACCTCACGCTCGGTCTTTCCACTAATAAAGTCCTTTCTGAGGCCTATCTTCAAGCCTTCCGGCTGTGGTTTAGTGACAATGTTCTCTAGTATACCCAGGAAACGGAGAGATCTTGCCTGACTTTGGTTTTGTTTTTTTTTAGACAGCAAGGCTCAAAGTGTAAGAGATTTCTCTACCTCCTGGCCACTCCACCACAACCCCAGGGTGCCCCGCAGACTCTAGGAGAGTCGAAGTAGCCATAATCTTCCCCCAAAGGGCACCGTAGTGGCATTCTCAAACTCGCCACTTCTGCGCTTTACTTTGCATGTCATTTGCATAACATACGTTCTCCCGCTCCCCCTACCCACCCAAAGCAGACTCCCTATCTCTCCCCAGTCCGGGCCCCTCTCCTCGCCAGCCCACCTCTGCAGCTCCTCTTCCTCAACACCCTGCCCCTCTCACCAGCCTGCCCGCCCCCACCCCGGCGCATCCCCTGCCTGCAGCCTTCCCTGCGGGAAACGGCGTCGGATCCGCCCGCCGCTCCCGAGTCAGCCTCCTGGGAGGCGAGGCGGGGGCTGTCGCCTGCAGCTATGAACTCGCCATTCTGAACTAGACGGTCCACGAACAATATGCCACCATTTAAATCTGAACGCGCGCCAGCCGCCGATTGTGATGTTAATTCGGGGATGATTTAGGGGGGCGGGATGGAGGGGGGGGCCGGCCGCCTCTCTGTCAAAGTGCTGTCCGGGGGTTTAATATTTGTAATTGAAGCTGATGAGGATTCCGTCTCTGTTTCCACTGATAAAAAAAAAGAAAAGAAAAAAAGGCAGGGAGGGGAAAAGACCAACTAAATTATGGAGCCAGGAGAAAAACATGATTAATCAAAGGTTTGAACTGTCGCCGTATTCGAGGCCCAGTAAATCTCGCCTGGCCGGGTCCTGTGGAGGCCAGAGGATAAATCTGAGTCGCCTGCTGTTTGCCGCCCTTTTCTGTTTGTCTCTCCGTTAGCACGTCAATTAATTCGATAATTGGATTTGAAGAGATGTCAGGAGATTATGTAGGGGGAGCCGGAAGGAGCGGGTGTGGAGGAAGGGGCCCGGGTATGGAAAGAAGGAGGCGAGAGCCGGTGGGGTCTGGTGGTGGAGGAACGCAGAGCCGGGCGGGTCGAGGGAGCGCCTCACCCAGCGGCCTCCGCTAGCGGCCTTCGGGGAGGAGACCCAGGGGAAGGCGGCTGAGCTGCGCCTTACCCTCAGCTACGGTTCCAAGCCCACCTCTTTACATACAGCTCCCTCCAAGAAGCTTTCCAAAGCCTGACCTTGTGCAATAGCCTCCTTTCCCGTTCTGTTCTCCATTTGAAGCTGACGGGTGTCCGTGCCTCAATTCATTCAATTCATTCGCAATTGTTTGTATGTTGGTTTGTAAACAAACATTACCAGTAACTGTTCCCTCTTCCCCTCCTCTGGTTCATTCCATCTGACCCAGAGTTTCCCTCCCTGCAAGATTGCCATAAGGGCAGGAACCAAGACTTCTTTTTGAATCCCTACCCCCAAGTGATCAGTACAGGATTTTTGTCCTCACACTTACCCCCTACCCCCCCCCCACACACACACACACGCACACACTTCCTTCCCCACATACCTTAGAATTCTAACCTACAATCAAAGCTACCTTCTGCTTAAGGAAAATACCTTTACAAACAGATTACAGGCACATTAAAACTGACCCCAAACTGCAGATCACCAGGCCCTCAGCTGCAGCCTGACACTGAAGTAGATGCTTCAGAAATTCAGCCCTTCAGTAACCTCAGGTTGATTCCTCCCCAAAGGTGGACTCATCTCTCCTGGAAAGGCAGTGATTTTATTTTTTAAGTTTTTTCTTTTTTCCTTTTTTGTTCCGTTTTGATTTGTTTTGGAAGTAATCATGATTTGATACATGGGGGCATGAAAAATGAAATTTGCTTGCTGTGTGTGTATGTGTGTGTATGAGAGAGAGAGAGACATTCCTCTTTCATGGATTTTCCCCCCCTGGTCTCTAGAATTTTATGCAGGATTGGAGAGAAGGGTGTTTAAAAAAAGGCATATAGGTGAACTATGCAAAGGATTCTGGAAAATGAGAAGATAAAATTGGAGGCTGGAGAAGGTGGTGAGGACATGGACACTCTGCCATGCTGATTGATGTTCAGAAGTCCTAGGAAAGAACACAAGCAGTCACCCCAGCCAGAGGTCACCCTGGTGAGAACAGGATACACAGCTACCCCTGATATATGAGGGGTGTCTGGGAAAAAATCAAGCCATTGTCAATATAAGGAGAACAGTTACATGGCTGGATACTTTCCAGACAGCCCTCGTACATACAAAGGAGACTAAGAAGGGAGAGCTGAGCTAAATAACAACGTGAGGGGTACAACAAGCCAATTTACACATACCAATTTAAAACACTTAAGCCAGCCAACCATACACACTTGTTCAGATAATTATCATATGTGGAAGCATATGATAATTGTCTGATATGTGGAAGGCAAAATCCCATCAATGAAGGTACAAAATGGAGGATATAGGCAGTTTTGGTTTCTGTGTGGAGGCTCCCAAGAGAAGCAGACCTTTGCCTGCTCTTTCATGTTACCTAGTCTCAGTCTCTTGCCTGTGTTGATCACCTCCACTCTCAGACGTGAATTGGACCCACCACCTGCCTTTTGATCATATCCTGGTTTTGGCTATGTGCTCTCTGAATGGACCCTTGATAATAAACATCCTGTATACTGTGAAATATTTTCATTTAAACCTAGGATTGAAGGATGGGGGTCACAAGAAGAAATTGGGTTCAGGGGTCATTCTGTAGCTCTCTCTATACTCCCCAGCAGCCCATCCTTTCACAAAGCCATCAAGGTTTTCACATATAACTTCTCAAAAAAAGGACACCCTTGGGGAAGCCAGGATGGCTCAGTGGGTTAAGCGCTCACTTTGTAGCCCCGGGGACCGAGGATCGAATCCCTGTCCCGGCCCGAGTGGACCCATATGCTGAACTGGGGAGTTCCCCTAGTTCATTTCTCACTGGGGTGAGACCCTGGCCCAGCTCCTGCCCTGTGCAGCCCTGCGCCCACCTGTGGAATGAAACTGTGGAAAAACCAATCATGTGCAACTATGGAGACTGTTCGGGGCCCTCCCCCTTC
>PVKE010025276.1:0-23179 GCA_004027555.1 Craseonycteris thonglongyai | reverse complement strand
AATCCCGGCCCCGGCCCGTGCGGAACCATATGCTGAACTGGGAGCTCCCCCAGTTCAGTTCTCTCTCTGTCTCTGTCTCTGTATCTCTCTCTCGCTCTCTGTCAAAAATAAAAATAAATAAATAAAAATATTTTTAAAAAGATGCTAAAACAGTGGTTGAAAGTTGGAAAAGAGACAGTATATTTGCATAGATTCAAAGCATCTCTCCTAAGGCATCTATTTATTACAAAGGGAAGGAGTAACTTTATAACAAAGTAACTAGACAGACACCATCTTAAGCAAGTGACCAAACAGCCTGAAAACACCAATAATAAGACATATGATCATCATGCATCTCCTGATAGGATGCACTAAGAAGGGTACATCACTTCTGTTGTATTCCTCCAAAAAAGTTATAACCTTAATCTAATCATAAGGAAACTGAGATAAGCCCAAATTGAAGGATATCTGACAAAATTTGACCAGTCCTCTTAAAGAGCGTCATGGTCATGAAAGGAAAGTCTGAAGAACTGACATCAACTGCAGGAAATCAAGAAGTCATGACAACTAAATACAATGTGGGATCCTGGAATGGATCCTGGAACAAAAAAAAAATGACAGTTGGGGAAGCCGGGATGGCTTAGTGGGTTAAGCGCTCACATTGCAGTCCCAGAGACCAAGAATCGAATCCGGCCCCGGCCCGTGCAGACCCATATGCTGAACTGGGGAGTGCCTCCTGTTTGATTCTCACCAGTTCCTGCCCTGTGCAGCCCTGAGCCCACTTGTGGAACAAAACTATGTGGAAAAACCAATGATATGCAACTATGGAGACTGTTCTGGGCCCTCCCCCTTCTCTCTGTCTCTGTCTGTCTGTCTGTCTCTCTCTCTCTCTCTCTGTCAAAAACAATAAAAATAAATCTTTTTTAAAAAATGACATTAGTAGAAAAACTGAAGAAATCCAAATAATTGCTATAGTTCAAAATATTATACCAATGTTAATTTCTTAATTTTAATCATTGTACTAAGGTTATTTATGTAAGACATCAACATTGGGGGAAGCTGAGTGAAGGATAGAGAGGAACTCTGTGCTATTTCTGTAACTTTTCTATAAATCCAGTTACTCAAAAATAAAAAGTTAAAAAATACTGTCGTATATTTAAAAATAAGAAATAGAAATGTATTTACTCGATACTACAAATTTCTAATTGTGGAATTTAAGATTAAATTTCATGAGCAATAGCCTAAAGCAGAACATTTCACTTCACTGTATGTATTAAACAGAAAAGCAGCAGTAGTCAGTACACAGATATGGTACTAATGTAAGATTTTCTTTTATACCTCCCCCATTTACCCCACTTAAGCTAAATCCATAATTCTATATCCCACAAATGTGAAGTAAGCCAAGGAAGAAACAGAGTACCTAAAGCCATTGCTCTCTGTGTGGTCTTATAAGGTACTCTTGATTACCTCTCATAGATTTGTTCTCCCTCCATAATGCACAAAATGTACCAAATTAAAGATCTCTGTGCCACATTAAAAGTCCTCTTTTCATAAGTTAGAATGCTTTAGAGAAAAGTGTCTAATAAATTATTATAATGTAGGGGCTGTCAGGATAGCTCAACAGGTTGGTGGTTTGCCTTGCAACCACGAGGTTCAGGGATTCAACCCTAGCTCTGGCCTGTGCAAACCAATACGCTGAACTACAGTGCAACTGGTAACCAACAGATGGCGATGAAGGTTCTCACCTCCCATGTGAGAGGCCCCTGGTTTGGGTCCCCCCTGCAGCCTCACATCCACCCGAGCAGAATGAAATCATGTTACAACTAATGATGTACAACTATGGAAAATGCCCTGCCCCCTTCTCTCTCTCTTTCTCTGTCTCTCTCTCACCTCTCAAACAAAAACATCAGGGTACTACTGCATTTAAATCATGAAGGTCTAGAGGAAAAGAAGATTATATTTCTAAAAACAATTAATTTTTTTAAACACTTCCTAAGTAAGTAGAAACTTCATTTTGTTTGTTTTGTTATTCTTGGCTAATAGAGAAAAGTATGTAAAAACAACAAAAAAAAAAGGTTTAAAAGGACATATTTCAAATAATTTTTAGCACGTGACATGAGTATAACTCTTTTACACCTACAGGATTATAATGAATGAATGAAACGTGAGGCACTCTAATCTATTAAGTCATTAAAGAAATGCTGCACTATATTTTATATAAAATCTAAAGTGAGACCTGGAAAGTATACTGGTACATTTTACAATGATTTAAACAAAGCTGGTACCAGAAAGGGTTTTCTGGTTAATGTCCGTCAATCTGCATACACCATTCCCCAAAAAACACTAGTTATGGTTTTACAGTATTTTCTTTAAAACTTTATTAAAAAGACAGTAAAATACATTCAGTATTAGTAACTCTAAAGATTATAAACAAGTTAAAAGAAAAACTAACGCATACCTTATGTAACTCAGAAGATGAAGACTTTTTCCTTTTTCCTTCAGTGACAATTTCTATAAAAATATAGTAAAAATTATTATTTAATATCTAAATGAGGCAAACAATGTAATAAAATAAATCCTTCATAGCCATCCTTCATTTTCAATTAACTTCGTTAGATTTAGAATTTACATTAATACATTTTATAGAACCTGACAGATTAAAAACCTAAGTTCACAAAATAATCAGAACAGTAGCAGATTCTCATAAAACAAAAAGATATATGAACAAAAGATATATGCTGATAATAGAAAAGAAAAGAAAAAGAAAACTTCACTCTAAAAACTAGATAGGAAATTCCCTGGGAAAAGTCCTAGCATCCAATAGGTGTTCAATAAATGTTGGTTGACCATATAACCAGACAAACTTTCAAGTTTTTATTATGGTGCAGGTGAGCAAAGCATAAGTTTAGACCTAGAAGTCGAGAATATTTTACAAAATCACTTTTAGTTCTACTACATATCTAAGCATCTATATAACTGGGAACAAATTCCACACCAACATTTTTCAGACTTTGGACAGATTTGCCTCTTATGATTCTTTCATTTAATTAACAAATACCTATTGAATGTCTATCATGTACCTGACACTGTGTTAACCACTGAGTACAGTATAGTGAGCAAATTAAATACAGTCCAAGCTTTATGGGAACTTAAATTTACTGGAATATATCACAGATTCAAAACAAAAATGAATGGTAGACATTCACACATATGTGGTCAACTATTTACGACAAATACACCACTGCAATTCTGTCGGAAAGGATAGTCTTTTCAATAAGTAATGTTGAAGCAACTTGATGACTAAATGAATAAATAAATAAACTTTATTCTCTTCCTCATACTACACACATAAAAAAATAATTTTAAATGAATCATAGATTTAAATGTCAGAAAGAAAACAAATAATGCTTCTAAAACAAAAGGGAGAAGAATACCTTCATGAACTTGGGGTAGGCAAAGATTTCTCAAACAAGACACAAGCAGTACTAATCATACAGAAAAAAGATTAATAAATTCAACTTTATTACAACTAAACTTCTGTTCATCAAACCTCATCATTAAGAGAGTGAGAAGGCAAGCCACAGGCTGAAAGATTATTTATAAAATATGTACCTATATACAGCAGTGACTATAATTAATAATACTGTAGAATCATACATTTGTCAAAGAACTCATAACCAGAATGTATAAAGAATTCCTACAAAGTAGAGTCAAGACAAACCAATCTTCAAAATGGGCAAAACCCTTGAAAAGGGAATACCTCAGGAGGGAAGGAATATTGCCTAGGACAGGATGTAAGTAAGCCCTCTGAGATGCTGAAATTGTTGTGTATCTTGATATAGGTGATGGCTACAGGTGTTATGTGTAAAAGTATAAAAAGTCACCAAACTATATATTAAAGATATGTAGACTATGCTGTATGTAACACCTCAACTTAAAAATTAAAAATACTGGGGAAGCTGGGATGGCTCAGAGAGTTAAGTGCTCACTTTGCTGCCCTGGAAACCCAGGATCAAATGCTGGCTCTGGCCCAGGCAAATCCCATATGCTGAACTGGGGTGTGCCCCCAGTTCATTTCTTGCCCAGGCCTATGCGGGAGGCTCCCAGCCCAGTTCCCGGCCTGTGCAGCCCCGCGTCCACCTGTGGAGCGAAACTATGTGGAAAACTAATGCTATGGAGACTGCTCTGGGCCCTCCCCTTTCTATCTCTCTCTATCAAAAAAATAATAATAAAAATTTCTGAATAACAATTATAATTAACTATAGTTTACCCAGAAATCTACTAATATATAGCCAAAATAATTTATTCTAAGTTCATAATATCATACATAGCATTAATTTCACTAAATTCATTTTTTTTTTAATATTATTATATTTTATTGTTAAATTTAATGGGGTGACATTGGTTGGTAACAATCAGACAGTTTCCCAATGGACAACTCCACATCACATCACCCATGCATCGCATTATGTGCCCAGCTCCCAGAATCAGGTCCCCCTCCAACCCGATATATCTGGTGCCCACGCCCCCCTCCCCCCTCCTCCCTCCTCTCCAGGTAAACACCAAACCATTGAGTGTGTCCATAACAAATTCATTTTTGAAGCAAACACTGATATAAAAATTATTTTAACCTCTCTATTTAAGCTTTTGACCATTTTAAATAGTTTTCAAAAAACTAGCATCCCTTCAATTACCAAATATAAATAAATTTTTAAATAAAAGGTCTTTACCTTACATAAATTCACTCCTTACTCAATTTTAAATTTTATAGAATTTTTTTTTGTGTGTGAGAATTTTTTTTTTTAAAGGAGAATCAGTCACTTAAATCTCAATTTACAGATTAACATTCCTAAATTGACTCATTGAATTAAAAGTGCTTCCATCCTGTTTTGCAACACATTACCACATTTCCTTTAATCAATATTATTATGATTTTCCAAAATGTTAGGAATTTTTAATCATTGAGTTGCTCCATCTTACAGTAGGTTGGTTTTGGAGCACTTTAATAAGCAAAAATAATGTTCCTCTATTTGTGACTATCTCTGCTCAATAGTGCAGATTTTAAAGCCAGACAACCTAAATTTGTATCTTGTTTACTAGTTGTTACTTCTCTGAGACTCAGTTTCTCATCTCTAAAACAGGACAGAATATCCAGCTTTTCCATTGTTAAGGATAAAGTATAAAGTATTTAGCATTATGTCTGTCATATAGTTAGTGCAAAATGGTTACTTAATTACTTTATATTAAAACAACCCTCTTTAAAAGACTTCAATATGGTACATTAGTATTAGCATATAGGAAAATCTAATTATTTTCATTCAAATATGAGCCAAACAATTAAAAAGCATAACTTGTTTTCAAGTAGCTTGTGGAATCACTCATTCACTTACTTATTTCATAAACATTTATTTAGGATAATAACGACCACTGCCAGGCACTATGCTAAGTGCTTTAACACAAATTATTTTATTAAATCCTTACAAAAACCTCATGAGGTCAGTGAAGGTATTATCTCTGTTTTACTGATGGAGAATTTAGGTTTGAAGAATACAAATAACTTGCCCAAGGTCACCATCTTGATCCATCACAGGTATGATTCCAGAGGTGGTATTTCTTAACCAGTATACGAGTATTCTTAACCAGGCATGCTAGATGCTATGGGGATTACAGATGAATAAAACAGTCTCTGTCACAGAGTTAACAGTAAAACAGCATAGATTAAACAATTTAGCAAGCTAGACTATATGAGGGAATCTGATAAACATCATGTAAGAGGTGCAAAGACCCATGAAAGTTCAGAAATAGGTATAATTATTTTTAAGTTTGAGTTAATTAAGAGTGTTCGGCAAGGCATAATTGAACTGAGCCTTGAGATAATTTTTAAAAATAAGTTTTAGATACACAGCAAAGATGAAGCAGCTCATATTAGCCAGTCTCCTAAATTATAAAACTTAAGCCTCTCACATTAGAGTAATCTATCTGGGAGGCAGATTTGAGACAGTACCATTAAAACAAATTTACAGTCTAGTCTTTGGAGGCTGTTCAATCTTATCCATAACCCATTTCCTGTGTTTACCATGTTTCAATCCTCTGCCTTCCATCAGAAGGCCTGGGAATCACGTTCACCACCCTAGATGCCAATTCATTACCTTGTTTCTCTCTTATGTGATTCAATTCCACCCTTTCATCCACATTATTTTCTATCTCTTCACTAGCTCACCAAATTCCTTTCCAAAATTAATACAATTTTCTAAAATTCTGAATATTTTCCTTGAACATTTCCTCCACCTTAAATTAGCTGAATCCTAACTTTTTGTTGACTATACCTTTTTTTAAGATACTCCCAAGATTCTTCTCCCAATTACAAAACCAGTAGTAGGAATTAACTATCTCCTCCCCCAAACCACTTTCAATTAATATTCTATCTTTATTGCAATAATTCCTCTCTTAAAATTCCCATAAATTGGATATATGACCTCACCCATATTTTTGATCACCAAGTACTAACCCAAACCTTCTCTAACATTCCTAGAATATTCTAATACTTGATTCATAGCTTTCCTCTCTATAATTAAAATCTACCATCATTCTGAACCTCTAAAATTTCTATTAATCAACTCACTCAAAACAATAGACTCACCTTAATTTACTCTACTCCAACAAACTTCCTCTACACATCCCCATTTCAGAAAAACATTCATGAATAATGGAACAACATTGCACTTGTCAAGTTCTCAAATGTGAACCTCTTTCTACAACATACCGTCCTTTGGCTTTTCTGTTTCCTTACTCACATTGAACCCATTTTTTTGCCCTCACATTCTTGTCATATACCCTTTAACCTTAAGTAAAATAATACTCCCCCCCCCCGCCACATATTCTTCTTCCTGAACTGCTTAGCACTGCTGAAGAAAGTCAAATAATTGTAGTAACTGCAGCTACTGCTACTACAAACTCATACTTTTAACAAAGACTTTAAAAATTACTTAATAATTCCTATATTCATCCCTAATTGACCTCCTACTCTATTTTGAGCTCCCAGTATCACTTGCCTTTCTCAAAAGATGATCATGTCTCCTATTTCACTTAGAAGCCATAATTGCAATGTCCTTAACTTATCAAAATTTGTATCTTTATCCACCTTCCCTTTCTGTCCTCTGATTCCTCCATTTCTTCTGAAACATCACCCTATCAATTATCTCCTACCAGATATCTTTCTCTCTCCATAGACTCCTTTCCCACCACCTAACAACCTAAGTCTGTCAGTCTTAAACAAAAAAAAGCAAAAACAAAAAAATAAAACCTTTCCTTGCTACCTAATTTCCCAGTCAAGCTTGTTTCAGAAATCTCCTTCCTTCCACATCTCATTTTCTGTTTCCTTACCTCCATTCATTTAGTCTCTTGAAATCAGACTTTTTTCCCCTACTGCTGTACCAAAACCAGTAATCAAAGTGACTAACTCAATGATGTACACTGCTTTTCACTCTCCTCTCTTGCTTCCCAAACCTATCATCTTTCTAATCCACCTACCCAACCGCTTACCAAATGATTTTTCATCCCTACTTTGAGATTTCAATATATGATTGAAGACTTCTCCCACTATATGTTCTTTCTGTAATTCCATTCATTCCAATGGCTTCAGCTAACCTCTCTGCAAATAATGTAGTTTTATTATGATTAATTGTAGATTCTCATTTTGAACTTCAATTATGGTTAATTACACTTATGATTCAAAATATGCAGACATCACCTGGGCCTACAGATAAAAAGAAGTATGTCTCATCATGAGACACTAGGTCCTCAAGATGAAACTGGAGGAGGAAGAGTTTCAAAATCAAGCAAGTTCGAGGAACGCTGCATGCTAAGTCACTCTTGGAAAGGCTCTGAAACATCCTGAGTAAATAAAAAAAAACTGTAACTACAATCATTACATGTAATTGTCTATGGAACCTTCTTTTTTCCAAATAGGATCACGAATGTCCTGACAGTAAAAGAGGTCAAAATTTGTAATCAAAAAGACCAGATTTTGAATCCTGGCTCTGCTTCTTACTTTCTATTGTTAACAGTTGTTTACATCCCCAAAATCTGAGTTTCCTTATCTGTAATTCAGAAATCATAACAAACACCTCATGAAGCTTTTGAAAGAATTAAAATTATAAAACTTGAGCATACTACTTAGTGCCTAAGTACTCAAAAGAAACGAACAAAAAAAACATATGTGCACTTAACTCATATTGAGGGCACAGATTTTGAAGAATGTTGCCTAAAGAAACCAATTGAAAATCTGAAATTTGTTTAAATCAAAAACCCATTTGAATATTGTTATCTATGACTTTAAAGTTGTTATACTTTTGTTGTTCTTAAAAGTTTCTAATGGTCATTTTTCCTTGAATGACCCATGCATTCAATTATTATGTCATTCAACTGTAGTGGACTTGTCTTGGTGCCAATAATCTTTTTATCTTTGTCCCCATCTAATTTGTTTTTGATATGTTATACACTTGGAAATAAGACAATCATGCTTATAAATAATTTTAAAATATAGATCCAGTATACTCTGAAGAAGGGCTTGAGAAACTTCTGAGTGAATTTTAGCATACAGACTGATTTCTCCTCACTGTTCAGAGATGTTTTGTACTTAATTCCTAATTAATGGCCACATTCCACAAAAGCAGGGTAATCGAAGTCAGTCTTTGTGATTCTTCTACTTACGGAATTTTTCTTTTAGTACATTTAATTCACTTAGGAACAATAAATGCTTTAACATAAAATACTTTTATGAAAAATATATTTTCAGAAAATACTGAGAAAAAATGGCATTATTTTATATATTTGCAAATCTCTTGAATGTCTGGTTTAATAAAAGACAGCTTCAACACGGAAATCCCCCTGCTGGGCATCTATCCAAAAAACTTGAAAACCGTAGTCCACAAAGATATACTCGCAGGTACCCCAATGTTCATCGCAGCACTATTCACGGCGACCAAGTCATGGAAAGCGCCAAAGTTGTCCTTTAATAGATGGCTGGATAAAAAAGTTGTAGTACATTTATACAATAGAATATTACTCCGCCATAAGAAAAGATGAAATACAGCCATTTATGACAACATGGATAGACCTTGAAATCATCATGCAAAGCAAAATAAGTCAGACAGAAAAAAAACAAGAACCCTATGATTTCATGCATATGTGGAACATAAAACTGAAAGCAACAAAGAAACAAAAACTCATGAACACAGTCAATAGTTTAGTGGTTACCTGAGGGTAAGGGGGTGTGGGCCAAGAAAAAAATTAAAATTAAATTAAAGACAGCTGATTTCCCCTATCTGCTTCTACACTGTTGCGACATGTGTCTTAAAATATTATGAAAATGGGGAAGCCGGGATGGCTCAGTGGGTTAGGCGCTCACTTTGCAGCCCAGGGGACCGAGGATCAAATCCCAGCCCCGGCTATGCTGACCCACATGCTGAACTGGGGAGTGCCCCCAATTCAGTTCTCACAGGGGCAAGACCCCGGCCCAGTTCCTGCCCTGTGCAGCCCCACTCCCACCTGTGGAATGAAACTATGTGGAAAAACCAATGATGTGCAACTATGGATGTTCGGGGCCCTCCCCCTTCTGTCTCTGTTTCTGTATCTCTCTATCTCTCTCTCTGTCTCTCTCTCTGTCTCTCTCTCTCTCTCTCTGTCAAAAACAATAAATAAATCTTCAAAAAAAACCAAAAACAATATTATGAAAATGGTTTCACCTCACGGACCCAAAAGGATCCCAGGGAGCCCAGAGATCCCCAGGGTACACCTTAAGAGCCAGTGCCTAAAGCAGATACCACCATGCTAGAAGCCATCCCACTCCCACAGTTGTCAGTTACGTGAGTTCATAAATACTTATTTGTGTTTAGTTTAGACTAGCTGGAATTGGGTTTCTGGCACTTACTGGCAACTAAATGAATTCTGAGCAATACACCATATAACCCTTCAGAATTCTTCCTTGTTTAGGGAAACATGGTGCAGTCTCATAGAACAAACTGAAACTTCTTGCCTTTTTTCTTCCTATTGTTAACGTCTTTCTTCTATCTCTAACTTAAAATTCTTCCTGTTTTATTAATAAAATTCCTCTCTTTTGGGTACTTATGAAATTCTGACGACCATAAATGCCACTTCCAGTCATTGGAGTTCCAGTTAGCAACTATTCCTAATAAAATGGCAACTGAATGCATATAAATGGCATAAAGAATCCAGAATCCCTTGAAATGTGAATAATCATTTGCTTTATTTCTGGAAATTTATGTGGAGAAAATTAAATATACATTAAGAAAAGAATAATTCTTACACCTGAAACCAATACAATATTGTATGTCAAACAACTAAAAATTAAAATGAGGGGGAAAATTATTTATTTATTTATGTCCATCTCTTGCAGCCAAATGAATACTGGAGAACAGCTATGTAATACTATATTTGAGAATGGGTTTTAATTATAAGTAATAATTACTTTTCAGAAAGAACAGCTCCAAAAGAGAAGTCATCAGGGGGAAGAAAAAAAAACCTCTCCAGAGGGGACTAAACATAAATATCAATGTCTTTTAAGAATTAACAACAATGGGGAAGCTGGGATGGCTCAGTGGGTTAGGTTAAGCGCTCACTTTGCAGCTCCAGGGACCTAGGATCAAATCCTGCCCGGCCTGTGCGGACCCATGTGCTGAACTGGGGAGTTACCCCAGTTCAGTTCTCTCAGTTCAGTTCTCTATCTGTCTCTGTATCTCTCTCCTCTCTCTCTCTCTGTCAAAAACAATTCAAATAAATATTTAAAAACTTAAAAAAAAAAAAAAGAATTAACAAGAAAAACTTAACTGGGAGGAGCTCTACTTCAGTTTTACAATTCCACTTTTGTGTCTCCCAGATGTAGTACCCAAGACTGAAGATACTCATATAAAGTGTAAAGCCATTTCAAAAACAAAAATACGATGAAAAAAAAATATGCTGAAATTAAAAACACAAAGAAAGGACGTCTTTAAATCCTTTCTTTGTTCGACTTTTTAATCCCTTTTGGAAGAAGTGTGAGGAGGCTGGAAAAGAAAAAAGGTTACTTAAAGCGGGCCAGTTCAGAAGAACGAGACATGTTGCAGTATTTATCTGACAAATGAAGTGTCAACTAGCAAACCCCGCTAGCCTTTCCATCTTTGCAGCTGCTTCTACCTGCCGGGAGATAGAGGGGTGGGTAACAAGGAGGCAAAGTCGAGGTCAAAGTAATAGAGAAAATGGGGTCAGGCACTGAGAAACTGAAAATTGAACTGGAACATTGGTGGAATTACGAGTGGCAGGAGAGCCGCTAGCCAACCGGGAAGATTCGTGGGCCGATAAGATTCATGCAGGGTGTTCGCGCGAGGTAAAAAATGAAAGGGTGTTGGGGTGAAGAACTGCAAAGGATTCTTCAGTGACAGCTCAGACTGGGTGTTCCATTCGCAGGGGCGGGGGCGACCGAGGAGTCTTCCATTGTGCGAGCCCCTCCGCTCCCTCCCCCACCTACCCTCCCTTCCCTGCCCCGCCCGAACCCGGGTCCTGGCAGTTCAGGGCCTCAGCACCAGTGCTGCTTATGCCTCCCACTTGCCCAGAGTAGGAGACAGTATATGCTCAGCGCTTTTCAGATCCCTTCTCACCGGATGAAGATCGGCGTCGCCCGGCCTTTCCCCTGTCCATCTTCTCCTGCTGGAGTTGCAGTTGCTGTCGCTGTCACCTCAAGACCCCTCAGCCTGGGGGGGAGGGGAAAGAGAGAGGAAAAAAAAAAAAACAAAAAAAAAAAAACACACACAAAAAAAAACCCAGGAAAGTGCGAACGGCGCTTGCGCAAGAGCCGTTGTCGGCCCTCAGACCGGAAATCAGCCGCCCCTCCCACCTCCATCCGGAAATTACTTCCTGGGACCTGTTTTCTTTGCGGCTTGCCATCTTAAGTTCTCTCTTACCGGCCCTTTTTCGTTGTCTTGTCCTGTGACAAAGTGAGGCTGGGTGCAGAATGTTAGCCCAAGATCTTCAAAGGCTTTGTTGACTTGGAAAACTAAGTTACCTAAAAATTAAACGGGAAATTTTAGGAATTCAGTCAGTTCGCCGATCCCGTGAGGTGGTCCCAGAAATAGAATAAAACATTACTCCTTTTGCAGCATTGCTTTCCTCACGCTCTCCTTTATATGTGTTTGTCCTTAAGGCGCTTCCGGAAACTTAGAAACAAAAAGGCTTTAAGGCAGCACATCACTTAATAGCCTAACAATTGGTTTAGCAATTGAAATTAAAATAAGTTCAGCTGAGGGAAAAAATGTAGGCGAATATATCTTTAAAATTCAAGCTCGTCGTTTTTAAAGACAAGCAAATAAACTGGACATCAGTTTTTAAAAACAAAATGCTGAGATGATGATAGAAAGTGGGTGGTTGTAAACTGGAAATTTGTTCAACTTATTACAGTACTTACGGGCATAGCCCTGCCCTCGATGAACTCAAATTTTAGACTGATTATTTTTTAGTCCTTTCAAAAGGGCCCATCGGTTTAGAAAACTTGTCCTATTTTATTAGCCATAATGTATATATGTAAATAATTTTTAATATGTAAGCTTTAATTACAGTATTTTTAACAAAATTCAACAGAGTGTTCTAGTCAAATGCAAAATGATACTCTAATGTTCCAAGCTAGAAGGAACCCTGGAGACACTTAAGTTTAACATTCGCGCCTGTCTCCCACTTTTACCAAAGTCAAAAAAAAAGGGACTTGTCCAACTTTGCACTAGAGCCCAGTCTCCTGCTTCCGAGGTTAGCATATTAATTATTCTGTGGTCTCTGCTGAGGTAGAGGTAAACCTCCAGGTGCTAAGGCTTATTGGGATGTGGGGGGAGGGGGGAGTGTCTTACAGGGCAGTAATAGCTAGCTGAAAAGCAGGAATACTGCAGGGCTTGCTAAGATTGAAATTCACTACAAGGATTTTATTTAGAGGCCCTAGTTTGTTTCTGTTTAACAAATAACATCGCTTGCTGAAAAATATTTTAAGTTGACTTACTCATAAATCAACCTTTTTAATTGAATGATTTAATGCAAGATTTAAACCGGTTTAATTTATTAGCCAATTTTATAGGAAACAAATTAACTGCAAAAGATGGAAATGGAGATGAGTGATGGAAACAAAGAAAAGGAAAGTGTAAGTAGGCTTAATCCATTTCCACCCAAACTAGCAGCGCCCATAAAAGTAAGTGGTTTTGAAGTTTAGCAGTAAGAAGTAAACTTACATGAAAAATGGAATTATAAGAAATTAATCATATTATTTGGTATGCAAATATATTATTGCCTCTGAACCAAATATAGATTTCTGCTAATAAAGACTTAGTGAGCTAGTTTGTTTCTTTGAATTGGAGCTTGTTTTGAATAACATACTTGAAGATAAATGACCTTTAAACTCAAGAATTTCAAATTTGCTTTTTTAACCAGTATTTTTATTGTAGCTTTAACAATCTCTACTGCATAGTTGACTGTATTGCAAACAACTAAAGGACTAAAAAGTTCAGTTTCTACTTTGGGGGGAGTCATTTAACAACCTCATTTTGTCATAAATGATCATTCTTTTATAGTGTTTTATGATGTTCACCTGAAAGCTTCCTTATTTTAAAAATATGAAAAACCAAAAAAAGTGAATGATTTTCCTAGTATGTTTGGGGATAATGTCATTTATTTTATGTACATTTAGTTCACACTATATAGAACCTTTTAAATTAAAGTCATTTGAGATTAGAAATTCATCAGCCCAGGGAAGCTGGAATGGCTCAGTGGATTGAGCGCTCACTTTGCAGCCCTAGGGACTGAGGATCGGATCCGACCCATGTGGGTGTGCCCCCAGTTCAGTTCTTGCTGGGGCCTATGTGGGAGGCTCCCAGCCCAGTTCCTGCCCTTCGCAGCCTCATGCCCACTGGTGGAGTGAAACTATATGGAAAAACTAATGTTGTCAACTATGGAGACTGCTCTGGGTTCTCCCCCTTCTCTCTGTCTCTTTCTCTCTGTCAAAAACAATAAAAAATAAATTTTCAAAAAAAAAAAGAAATTCATCAGCCCAGCATTTTATACGAGGGGAGGATAGACTAGTTTGATCTTAATGGGTATGGTTCTTTATTGAGTGTTAGAAATCTATATTATTAAGTATTTATATTGGGAATTTATTATATATTTGTTTCAGTAATGGGTATGGTTTTAATAGTTTCAAGACATTGTAACTGTGAAATTGATCAACCTTTTATTTCACCCCTTGATTAACAATTTCTTTGAAGAGACAGTAATGAAATCTACAAAGGGTTCTTTCTCATCACAAGTGAATTAGCTTTAAGTACAATATGAATGTAAATAGATTTGAATGAGCACTGGGCACATCTTGACTTTCTAAACTGTTTTAAAAAATTAAAATAATCTGAAATTACCATGGGCTCCAGGAAAGCCTAGATTTTGCAAATATTTATTGTACTGTGTCATGTTGCTATTCACTTCATTTTTGTTAACAGTTGACTTATTTTTATAATATTGTGAATTTTTACATGAAGGAAGTTTTTCTTCCACACATAAATGAATTAACATGCAATTAATTAAAAGAAGCAGCTAGGTTGTTTGGTTTCAATATCTTTCTTTGTAAGGCAATCAGTAATTGTAACTACTCTGAAATGGAATAGCCTGTTCCCAGAAATTCTGAAAACCAGCAGTAACTAGGAATATTTGAGCAGTAGAGGTAATCTTTCATCCAGGAAACTATAAAAAGAATCTCAACACAAACCTTTAACCTAAGATCCCTAAACTGTCATTTGGCCATGGGACGGAGCCTAAGGTATCCTGTGCATACATCGCTAATTTCTTTAAAGTATTCTTTTTTTTTTAAGAGTTATTTTACTGTTTTGACAGAGAGAGACAGAGAAAGAAGTGGAAGGGCCCAGAGCAGTCTCCACAGTTGTAAGTCATTAATTTTCCACATAGTTTCACTCCACAAAGGTGGGTGTGGGGCTGCATAGGGCAGGAACCCGCAGGGGGTCTTCCAAAGGGGAGTCAAGGCCTGGTGAGAACCAAACTGGGAGCACTCTCCAGTTCAGCATATGGGTCCACACCGGCCAGGACCAGGATTCAGTCCTCGGACTCCAGGACTACAAGGTGAGAGCTCAACCTATTGAGCCATCCTGGCATCCCCTGCTTGATTTTAGTAGAAAAAGGTCATGTTACAATTTAGTAAAGTTGAGGCTTTAGATAGTCTGATTGTCTTTATCCTTTAACTTTTTATCTTTGGGGGGTGGGAGGTGTTGTTTGTTTGTTTTCTTTATCCTTTAACTTATGATACCCACTTACCTCTGAATAATCCAAAACAAGAAACATAGGATCTAGGATTGGACAGTCAGTAAAACCAAATATTGCCATCAGACTTATTTGGGAGGATCTTTTTTATAATTAGCTTTAAAAAAAAAAAAGATTTATTGCTTGAGTGGAGGTGAGAGGAAAAAGAAAGACACAGTGAGTGGACAGGGGAAGGCCCAGAGCAGTCTCCATAGTTGTAAATTTACATTAAAGTTGTGACATGGTTTCATTCCACACAGGTGGCTGTGGGGCTGCACAGGGCAGGAACTGAACTGGGGACCTCCTGCATGGGAGGCTGGAACCTTTGCCACTGAGCCATGCAGGCAGTTACCAGTTGCGCCACAGTTCAGCATATGGGATTTGCACAGCGGGGGTCAGAAATCCAGCCCTGGACCTTGTGATTGCAAGGCAAGTGCTCAACAGTTGAGCTATCCCAGCATCTCCTAAATTACTATTTCCACATCCCACCTCATACCTTTTGAATCAGAATCTCCTAGAAGAGGGACCTAATAATCTGTGCACTTAAAAAGTTTACCAAGAAGACATATTGGTCTTTGTTTTGTTTGTTTGTTTGTTTAGTATAAAACTAAACTGTTAAACTATAGGTCCTGGTGCTGCACACTCAGGAAATAAAACCATAAAGAAATGCAACACAGTGGTTAACTTTTAGAGGGAGAAACAAGGCACTTGAAGGCACATTAGGGATGACTAGCAAAGCCAACCTAGGGTGGTTACAAAGGTGTTTCTCTTTATAATAGTTTACTAAACTATTAATTTTTTAAACTTTTCTAAAACATTCTGTTGCATATTCAAATTTGGGAAACCCAAGATTTGGTGACACCTGATTTTATTTATGTTCCTAATATGCTATTTTCTGTAGACTTTTCTGTCAGGTGGATTAAATTCAGCTTCTTTAGTCTTTCCTGGGGAAAGATAGGCAGGAGGAAGGAATACTATTTAGTTTGCTCTTTTTGAAACTTGTACATATATAATTTAATAAGATCTCTAATTTTCTATAATTTATTAAATGGAATTTTATATGGACAGGTATTTTTCTTTTAAAAAACTCATAGTTGCATTCTGTATTGAGAAAATAAAAATGGTTATGCTTTTGTACCAAAACAATAATTATTTTCTTAAAATGTTTTCCAGTGTTTTTTTGTTGTTTTTCCAAATTAATTAATTAAAATATGCTCATTGTTTAAAAAAAAATACCTTTAGATATCTTTAAATATTCTAAGCTAAGCATCCTTCACACTGTGCTTCTTAATGGCATAGAATATACAAAAGGATCTCTTAAATACAGGCACTCCTCACTTAATGACCAAGTTCTATTCCTACCACTAGGTCATTAAGAAAATTGGTTGATAAGAGAGAATCTTAAATGTTAATGTCTTGTTGTTGTGGCACCATAGGGTATGAATTTTTTAGTAGCTATCATGTGACACCAAGCTTATAAATGAAATATGTAGTCTTACATGATTGCTAATGCTTCACATAGTGAATACTAACAGACTGTGGGAATGAGATAAAGACTGAGAAAGGCAATTCCCCACAATGGAGAACTGGTTGTAAATCCAGTCATTAAACAGGTAGATTGTTAAGTGAGGAGTGGCTATATACCAACAGTCCATAATTACTATAATAGGGTGTTACTGTGTAACCAGGGACTAAGGGGCAATAAGGAGTTAATTGCTAATAGACACAAAGTTACAGGGTTTTTTATTTTATTTATTTATTTATTTATTTTTTTACATTTAAGGCCCCCTCCCCATGCCCCCTCAGCCCTTTCCCCCTCATCTCCCCACCCCCACCCCAGGCAACCACCAAACCACTGACCATGTCCATGAGTTCTGATTTCTTTGTGACTTTCAGTTTTATATTCTACCTATCAATGAAGTCATATGTTTCTTGATTCTTTCAGTCTGACTTATTTCACTTAATGTTTTCAAGGTTCATCCATATTGTCACAAATTGGTGTATTTCATCTTTTTTTATCGCTGAGTAATATTCCATTGTGTAAATGTACCACAACGTCTTTATCCAGTCATCTATTGAAGGACACTTTGGTTGTTTCCAAGACTTGGCCACTGTAAACAGTGCTGCGATGAACATTGGGGTACATACCGTATATCTTTGTAGATTAAGATTTTCAGGTTTCTGGGATAGATACCCAGAAGATAGGTTGCTGGGTCCTATGGCAATTCTATTCCTAATTTTTTGAGGTATCTCCATACAGCCTTCCATAGTGGTTGTACCAATTTACATTCCCACCAGCAGTGTATGAGAGTTCCTTTTTCTCCACGGCCTCTCCAGCACTTGTTACTCCTTGTCTTGTTGATTATAGCCATTCTAACAGGTGTGAGGTGGTATCTCATTGTGGTTGTTATTTGCATCTCCCTAACTGCTAGTGATGTGGAGCATTTTTTCATCTGTCTGTTGGCTGTTTGTATGTGTTTTGGGGAAGAAGTCTGTTTCAGTCTTCTGCCCATGTTTTAAGTGGATCGTTTGTATTTTTGTTGTTGAGTTGTATGAGTTCTTTATATACTTTAGATATTAGCCCCTGATCAGAGGCATTGTTTACAAATATTTTCTCCCATTCGGTTGGTTTCCTTTTTACTTTGTTGATGGTGTCCTTTGCTATATAGAAGCTTTTTAGTTTCATATAGTCCCATTCAATTATTTTTGCTTTTACTTCCCTTGCCTTTGGGGTCAAGTTCATAAAGTGCTCTCTGAACCCAAGGTCTGTAAGTTTAGTACCAATGCTGTCATCTATGCACTTAATTGTTTCGGGTCTTATGTAGTAGGGGTCTTTAATCCACTTTGAGTTAATTTTGCTATGTGGTGAGAGTTCACAATCCAGATTCATTCTTTTGCATGTGGTTTTCCAATTTTCCCAGCACCGTTTACTAAAAAGGCTTTCTTTTCTTCATTGTATATTTTTTGCTCCTTTGTCAAAATTTATCTGTTCATATGTTTGAGGGTTTATTTCTGGGTTTTGATTCTCTTCCATTGATCTGTATGTCTATTTTTCTGCCAATACCAAGCTGTTTTGATTATTGATGCTTTGTAGTATAGGAGTCTGGAATGATGCTTCCAACCTTATTACTTTTTTGGAGGATTGCTTTGGTGATTTGGGGTCTTTTATGGTTTCGTATGAATCTGATAATTTCTTTATCTATTTCTTGAAAGAATGTCTGTGGGATTTTGATGGGAATTGCATTAAATCTGTATATTGCTTTGGGTAATATGGCTATTTTAACTATATTTATTCTTCTAATCCATGAACATGGAATATCTTTTCATTTCTTTGTATCTTCAATTTCTTTTAATAGTGTCTTATAGTTTTCCATGTATAAGTCCATAACGTTCTTTGTTTACTTTATTCCTAAGTATTTTATTCTTTATTTTTATCACAAACGGTATCATTTCTCTCATTTCTTTTTTGAAGTTTCATTGTTTGCATATAAAAATGCTGTAGATTTTTGTACATTGATTTTTATCCTGCAACTTTACTATAGTCATTTATTATTTGTAATAATTTTCTAGTGGAGTCTTGAGGGTTTTCTATATAAAGGATCATATCATCTGCAAAAAGTGACAGTTTAACTTCTTCACTCCCAATTTGGATGCCTTTTATTTCTTTTTCTTCCTAGTGGCTCTGGCTAGAACTTCCAGCACTATATTGAATAGCAGTGGTGACAGTGACCATAGTTACATGGTGTTCCTGATTTTAGAAGAAAAGGTTTCAGTTTTTCCCCGTTCAGTATGACATTTTTCTGAGGTTTTGTCATATATGGCCTTTATTATGTTGAGGTACTTTCTTTCTGTACCCATTTTGTTAAGTGTTTTGATCATAAATGAAGGGTGTATCCTGCTGAATGCATTTTCTGCATTAATTTATATAATCATATGGTTTTTATCTTTCATTTTGCTTATGTGGTGTATCACATTGATCGATTTGCATATGTTGAACCATCCTTGTGCCCCTGGGATGAATCCCACTTCATTGTGATGTATTTTTTTAATGCATTATTGTATTCTATTTGTTA
The DNA here is from genome assembly GCA_004027555.1 of Craseonycteris thonglongyai. Classification (NCBI taxonomy): domain Eukaryota; kingdom Metazoa; phylum Chordata; class Mammalia; order Chiroptera; family Craseonycteridae; genus Craseonycteris; species Craseonycteris thonglongyai. The sequence continues at coordinate 3,797 of PVKE010025276.1, read as the reverse complement.
GTATTTTGTTTAGGATTTTTGCATCGGTGTTCATCAGAGATATTGGTCGATAGTTTTTCTTTTTTGTGATGTCCTTGCCAGGCTTTGGTATTAGGGTAATGTTGGCCTCATAGAATGAGTTGGGAAGTATTGCCTCTTCTTCAATTTTTTGGAAAAGTTTGAGAAGGATAGGTGTTAGTTCCTCTTTGAATGCCTGGTAAAACTCATTAGTGAGATCATCTGGTCTGGACTCTTGCTTTTAGGAAGGTTTTGGATGATTGTTTCCATTTCCTTACTGTGGATTGGTTTGTTTAGGTTATCCAGTTCTTCTTGATTCAGTCTAGGTAGACTATATTTTCTAAAAACTTGTCCACTTCTTCTAGGTTGCAAAAATTGGTGGCATATAGTCCTCATAGTAATTTTGTATGATCCTTGGTATGTCTGTGGTACCCGTTGTAATTTCCCCTCTTTCATTTCTAATTCAAATTATTTGTGTGTTTTCTCTTTTTCCCTTGGTGAGTCTAGCCAGGAGTTTGTTAATTTTATTAATTTTTTTAAAGAACCAGCTCTGTGTTCTATTAATTTTTTCTATTGTTTTTTTAATTCTCTATTTCATTTAGTTCTGCTTTAATTTTTATGATTTCCTTTCCTCTGCTGGCTTTGGCTGTTTTTTGTTCTTTTTCTAGTTTTTAAAGATGTGATACTAGGTTGTTTACTTCTAACATTTCTTGTGTCTTGAGAAAGGCCTGTAGTGATATAAATTTCCCTCTTATTACTGCTTTTGCTGCATCTTAATAATTTTGGTATGTTGTATTTTCATTGTCATTTGATTCTATGTATTTTTTAAGCTTTTCTTTGGTGTTTTTGTTAATCTAGTCATTTTTTAAATAAGATGTTTCATCTCAATGTATATGTGGTTTTTCTTTTTGTAGTTGATCTCCAATTTCAAAGCTTTGTGATCAGAGAATACAATTGATATGATTTCAATCTTCTTAAATTTGCTGAGGCTAGCTTTGTGTTCCAGTATGTGGTCTATCCTTGAGAATGTTCCATGTGCACTAGAAAAGAATGTATAGTCCTGTGTTGTAGGATGAAATATCCTGTAAATGTCAACTATGTGCAATTGCTGTAATGTGTCATTTAAAGCTGATATTTCCTTATTTATTTTCTGTTTGGATGATCTGTCCGTGGATCTCAGTGTGGTGTTTAAGTCCCCTACCATAATTATGTTTTTGACAATTTCTTATTTTAGATCTGTTAGTAGTTGCTTTGTAAATTTTGGTGCTTCTTGGTTGGGGGCATTTATATTAACCCTTTCCAGTCCAATGTTGGACCTCGTCCAACATTGTACTTTTCCTCTTCTGCTCTGATGTCGGACAACGTCCAACATTGTAAAAAAGAAAATAAATCATCATTTTTGTTCATATTATGTTTTCCTCCTTTCAAACTATAGTATAGTAATAGAAATCTACTGACCTTTTTCCTGGCCAAAATAAATTGGAGTTGTGTGGGGAGTGGGATGCGAGTTGCATAAAAATAGGACTGGAAAGGGTTAATAAGTGTAATATCGTCTTGTTGTATTGTCCCCTTTATCATTATGAAATATCTATCTTTGTCTCTTGTTATCCTTTTGTTCCTGCAGTCTGCTTTGTTACCTGCTGTTCTCTGGGTGCCATTTGCTTAGAGTAATTTTTTCCACCCTTTCACTTTTACAGTTTTGCAAGATGAAAAATGTTCTGTGAATAGATAGCAGTACTATGAATGTACTTAATACCACTAAACTATACTCCTTAAAATGGTAAATTTTAGTATATTTTGAACCACTATTTTTAAATAAATAATTTAAAATAATAACCACAGCTAGAGCAAAACATAACCGTTATGCCACTATCTAATCCAGATTACTAGGACCTAATTTGAAATTCTCATTAATTATATAATCACATTTTTTATTTCATTAAACAAAATGACTAGACTACTTGATATAGGAAACTAAGTTTGAAATGCCCTCACTAAATTTTCAGTGAATGGATGAAATAAAGCCAAGTACTATGCATTTTTAAGATCACTAGTAAAAATTGATCTTCTTTCAGGCTCTTAGAGCTGCCTGAGTTACTTTGGTCATGTCACCTTACCTTTGAAACCTTCAATTTTTTCTATAAATATATTAGCTAAGAATACCAATAACATCTCTTGTAGCTCTAACAATCTTATTTTGAAGCTAAGCTATCTTAGTTACAACCCACTCTTTAGAAAACTAAGCATATGAAGTCTGACAATTAAGTCTGCGAACTTATCCTAGAAAAAGTGCTACATACTTAATTGCTGAATATCACTACAGTCACCTTTGAAGTGCTCCACTTGGGAAGCCATGCACATGACACCAGTGCCTAGCCCAGCCTTCAAAGCAATTTTGGAACTCTTTTTCTGGAATGGCAATCAAAGTTGTCATTATATTACCTTTGATGTCCAGAATGTCATCAAAATGTCTGCCTTTCAATATTTACTTTATCTTTGGGTAAAGAAAAAAGCCATTGTGGTCAGTTCAGGTGAGCAGGGAGGGTGTTCCAATACAGTTATTCGTTTACTGGCTAAAAATGCCCTCATAGCCAGTGCCATGTGACCTGGTGTATTGTTGTGATGCAAGAGCTATGACTTGTTGGCAAAAACTTCAGGTCATTTTTGTCCAACTTTTTCACACAGTCTTTTAAGCACTTCCAAATGGACAACTTGGTCAACTGTCAAGTTGGTAAAAATTCATAATAACCAATTTTTCCAATATCAGAAAAGATTAGCAACATCATTTTGACTCAATTCAGATTGATGGAACTTCTTTGGTTGTGGAGAATTGGCTGACTTCCATTGTGCACTTTGACACTTGGTTTCAGGGTTGTATTGGCACACCCATGTTTCATCACCAGTGATAACATGGCCCAAAACATCATCTTGCCTCTCCAAAAGTTTGCTATCTTGGCAAACTTAGACTCTCCTTTGCTTTTGTTCACCAGTGAGCTCCTTCAGAACCATTTTTGCACACATGGACGCTGCTCTCATGCCAAGATTTTCAATTCAGATTTTCCTGTTTCTCTATCAATATTTACTTGGCCTGCTATGCTTCTCACAGTCAGCTGACAATTTTGACACACAATTCAATGAATTTTGCGATGTTTACCTCAGTTCTGCTCACTACTGCCCACCTTGACCTCTCTTCATCAGTGATGCTTTCTCTCCCCTCAGGTAAGTGTTTAGTCCATTTGTACACTGCCATTTTCTTCATGGCCTTATTGCCATAAACTTAGACTTATCATGTCTCTGATTTCACTTCCACTCTTGCCAAATTTAACAAGAAATTTAGTGTTTGTTTGTTACTATAATTGAAGCTCCAGCATTCTTGTGACGGCGCACAAAAACACACAACAATGATAATGAACGCCACTCAGCAAGACACCGCCACACATTGACACAAACACAGCTGAGAGACACTGATACACCAAGGTTATGAAATCTTACCAAGTTGTGCAGTGCTGCCAACATAAGCACACAGTGGCAACTTCACAAACTTAATTGTCAGACCTCACATAAAACAGTTTATCTTCTTTATCTTAAAGGACCATCTTGATAGGCAAAAGAGAAAACAAATATGTATATAGATGCATAGGCTATTCTCTAAGAAAAATTCAAAAATCAACATTTTTTAACATTAGAATTGTAGAAAAAGTCTCTCATTTTTCTAAGCTTTGCATGCGTCTTTCTCCTACCTATACAGCTAGAGGATTTTTGATTTTCCTTATGCCCTTAGCAAGAAATCATAATATTCT
>PVKE010025275.1:0-23179 GCA_004027555.1 Craseonycteris thonglongyai | reverse complement strand
GTGTGTGTGTGTGTGTGTGTGTGTGTGTGTGTGTGTGTGTGTGTGTGTGTGTATTTAAAAGAAGAAGAATAAGTCCTTATATATTCACCAGCCAGCCTAAGAAATAGAACATTAGTATATTAGGAGGATCCTATGTATACCTCCTTGATAACAGCGCCTTATCCCACCAAGATAAGCCATCATCCTGAATTTTGTTAATCATAGCTATGTTAAAATGTTTTTGTACCTATCTATATCTGGTAGAACTTTGCCCTCTTCAGAATGTTATACAAATGGAATTGGGCTAGTCTTTTGTGACTTCTTTCATGCATTTATTTTTGAGATCTATATTGATATAAGTACCTGTCATTAGTTTATACTATATTCTGTATAGCATTTTGTCCTGTGAACATAACTATTATTATTGACGTTTTGGATTATTTTGTAGTTAATAGCTATAATGAACACCATAGTTAACTCCAATTATTGTGCCTGTGATTACTTATTCTGATTAATTTTTTAGTAATGTACTTTAAGGTACTTTGATAACCTCATACTCCTTAAAGAGGTAGAGTAGGTGTTTTGAACTCTCCCATAGTGGCTTCAAGGAGGATAACTTGTCATTGGTTATACAGCTAGCAAGGAAAGAAAGTAGGTAGCACTTGAACTCATAAGATTCTTACTTTGGCTTTCTTTCTATCTTTCTTTCTTCTCTGCTCCTCTACCAAAGATTCTCCAATCCTGTTCTTGCTGGCTATTAATGCATTCCTTTCTCCTAATTGACATGGCAAGAGATGTTCTAGAATTTAACCACGAGGTCCATGGCAATTTTTTGTGTGTGTTATACATGTTATAGAAATTTTATTCATGTAAATAAATCTCTTGAATTTAAAGTTAGAAATAACTTCCATGCAGCACTGGGATTTATGGGCTTACTTTGTGTCCCCCTTTAAAACTAGCTCTCTTCAAGGGACACTCAGGAGATATGTGAGCCTAAATATTTAACTGAATATTTGTAATGAGCTCTGTAAAAAAACTACGGGCTTCTAACTGTCCCCAGAATTAAGACCTGTTCTAGAGCAAGCCCTAAATTATTTGGAATCCTGTAAAGAGTTCATGTAATAAGAACAATTTGGAAACTGGGCACATGAGAATAAAGACCTGGGGATGCCTGGCCTGGGAGAGAGACTTGGAGACATGGCAGCTGTCCTCAAATACTGGAATTGTAAAGGGATTGAAGTTAGAGTGCTTTTGTTTTGCTCTTTAGGAAGAAGTATGACCCAAGACTAGCAAATATAAGGAGGCAGATTTCTGTTCCATAATATAAGGAAGCCGTTTTACAATTAAAATAGTTCTGAAATGAAACATGACCTCATAATTTCTCACTCGTTGGGGACATGTTCAAAGCAAAATCTAGATGACTACCTTTTAAGAATATTGTGAAGAGGAATCTTTTGAGGGAGAGGTTATGGGGTTAAATCATTTGTAAAGTCCTTTCTAATTTTAAACCTTAGACTGTTAGGCCTGGAGTTAAGTGACTTCTTCCACTTAGCTATAGCCCTGTTTGTACTGTCAGCAGGGGGCCATGACCCGCTTTACCTAGTTGGGCTGTTCTGGACGTGCTGTGATCCACATGGCAGTGTCCTTGCTGGCTCAGCATGCAGCCTGTGTGCTCAGCTCCTGGCCAGGAATCCTTCTTCCCGGTTCTAGTCTCCTGTCTTACTCATGATGTTGCTGTTGTATCACTATATTTAAAGATTTTCTGTACATTTCACAAAGCTTTGGGTCATGTTATATGCATTAACTCTATTATAACTTAACTCCAGCATTTAATGACAACTTTATTGTTGTACCAGCCACTCTATCAGGCATTAGATATAAGGCATGAATAGAAAATACCCTTTGTCCTGTAGAGCTTATGTTCTCTAGCACTGTCAGAACTTGACAGTCAAGGTCTCATTGGCATGTCTGAGTCTCAATTTTACATTTATTTGAAAAAGTCAGTTTTGGCTCAGTTCTCTTTTGTTCCCAGGAATTCTCAGTATCCACAGTCTGAGAACGGAAGCAAATTTTATACACTGTAGCTAATAAAATAGTATGACTGTGTTATTAAAAAAAATGTTGTCATTACCCATTTATAAAATTCTCCAATGCATGATCAGGTAATTGTACCCATAATTTTCTTTTAGGAGACTTTCATAGAAAACTTCCACGAACTCCATCCAGTGGAACCATGTCTTCTGCAGATGATCTAGATGAAAGAGAACCACCTTCTCCTTCCGAAGCTGGTATTGATAATTTTTGAATGTCACTGAATCAAGTTCTCACTAAACTAGTTGAATCAGTAGCATTTCATGATATTAGGAAAACAGTAAACTTTAAAGAATTACTTTGCTATGCATTAAACAAAAGGCACTATAATGACTTAAATATATCCCAACAAATTATATACAAGTATGGGTTGATAATATATTAATCAAATGTTACAAGTACAAATATGAAAACAAACAACAAAGTTACTGGCTCTAAAGTATACTAGCATGTGCTAAAATAGGCTAGATATTTTGATCTTTCATTTTCATAAACCTTATATAGTGACTTACCTGTTGAAAGGGTTGCAGTGCATGAGAAATTCTGGCGGGGTGGGGAAAGCCTCTTTAAAAGAAACAGTGCAAAGAAGCTAAGTAGGAAAAGTAGTATATACTTCTGAGGACAAGGAAAGCTGTGGATGTTGTTACCTTAATGACATGAATTAGACTCATAAATTCATTTTGTGTATTTGAAACCTGCAGTTACCTGTTTTGACATCATTTCCTAAAATAATATAGAACATTTCACATCCAGAAGGATATTGATATATAACCAGATATTATTATCCGTAATTGTATAAGGATTTAAGAATAGCTTTATCATTAATGCAAATAATGCTGACATACTAACCTCATGGAGCTGGGTTTTTTTAAAACTTTTATAGGGGCATTTTCTAAGAATGTAATGCCACCTGTATGACTCCCTTCCCAGCTCTATAAAGGTCATATTAATAACCTTGTAAATTTTTAATTCTGAAAACATGCTGTGCTACTCTAGAAGTATCTTATTGGTTTTATGGTGATTTTTACTCATCACTAAAATGTTTGATAAATATGTGCCTTGTAAGAGATCTCTAAATTGGATGCTTAATTTGATGCCATAGACTCAAAATAATAGCTTCTTGTAATACTTGAATGATTGCAAAGTCTAAAGATTTTGCAAAACATACTATTCTATAGTATAATTTTTGCTATCTTATAATTCTTATATAATAATCTGTTTCTGTTTCAAGGACCCAATTCCCTGGGAACATGCAAGAAAACATTGATGTCAAAGGCAGCTCTCACTCACAAGTTTCGCAAATTGAGATCCCCCACAAAATGTAGGGATTGTGAAAGCATTGTAGTATTCCAAGGTGTTGAATGTGAAGAGGTAAGATCTTTCTAGCATTAAATTAGCCCCTGTAGACTTTTTGTTTTATACTTTCTTGTTACTTACTTTACTGATCAGGAGCTTTTGAAAATACAATTTTAATAAATTATATAAGGAACCACAGTGTATCTTCTATAATTTTGTGTCTTATTTTGGTGTTTACATGTATTTCAAACACCACAGGTAATACCTTTTAAACTCATTTTTGTTTCCACTCTACCTGTAGTTTGCTCATTTGTGAATAGTTTTAAGGCAGGTTAGTTAACCAGTTGTAAACTTCCTTTTTTTTTTTTTGCAGTGTCTCCTTGTTTGTCATCGAAAGTGTTTGGAAAATTTAGTCATCATTTGTGGTCATCAAAAACTTTTTGGGAAAATACACTTATTTGGAGCAGAATTCACACAAGTTGCAAAAAAGGAACCAGATGGCGTCCCTTTTATACTCAAAATATGTGCCTCAGAGATCGAAAATAGAGCCTTGTGTTTACAGGTACACTGTAATGCTTAAAATTTAAATTTCTAAACATAGATGCCTGTGTGATTGTTCTAATGATAAGGAGACTTTGAAGGAAAAGTGTTCTCAATTTTTAACAAGTACTTGATTTTATTCAGATTTATTTGGAAAATATTACCTTATTTAGCCTAAGTTTTTTGTTTAAAATATTAATAAATTGAAATTGACACATCAAATATACAGGCTCTGGTAACGTGCTGGAGTGCTAGCTCATAAAAAGAGGGTGTCACTTCTGCCAGACCTTGTATTTAATGTCCACAGTTAGCCATTTGTACTAAAGCAGAATTTTTCAAAATTTCTTTTCTTTTTTTCTCAAGGGAATTTATCGTGTATGTGGAAACAAAATAAAAACTGAAAAACTGTGTCAAGCTCTGGAAAATGGAATGCACTTAGTAGACATTTCAGAATTTAGTTCACATGACATCTGTGATGTCTTGAAATTATACCTTCGACAGGTAAAGATTTCACCCTTAAAACCTACCGTTATGTACAGAAGAGCAAAAATATGATTTGTATTTTGCTGATAGCATTTGCTACATATACATTTGCATTAACAGATCATATTAATATCTTTCTACTTATTGTGCAGATCAAACTGTGTATAACTACCTTTTAGAGGGGCCCTGTGTGCACCACCCCCATTGCAGCCTGCACCCCCACCCCAGTGGTCTTTCCCAACAGTAACTCCCTCTTTTCTTAACAGTGTTAATACTCGTTGTTCATTCCTAAACATTGTATCATTAAGTTAGGAAACTGAGTAGAAGGTATAAATGTAGCTATGTAAGGGAAGATTGGTATATGAAGGATTCAGTAGGTAGAACAGTGTCTGGGTCATAGTCTAGTGTTACTTCACTGATATTTTAAAATAGTGATTGTGGAAGGTCAGTGGACAAGGTCATGAACACCTGGAAGCTCACTATATTTGGGGCATCAGGCAGGGCTGCATCTGGGTACTGCAAGTACAGTAAGAATATGGTCAGGGAGTGGGCTGCTCTATATTTTCTCTCAATTCTCACTGTTGTACCTGTAGTTTACAGAATTAGGTCTAAAGAAAGCACTTCTGTGGGGTGAAAGGAGTGACCTTAGTGGCTTCAGGCAGCAGCTTAGGAGGAACCAATTAGCACATTGTTATGATGAGCCAAGTATAAAAATGTTCTGGGCCAAGCCCAGCTGCCTTCTGTCAATAAAGAGATAGTTACAGAGAGCATGATGACAAAGGTCCTCAACATGTCGTTCTCTGGAGTTCTGTTCTCTATCTGGGCTCTTTTTAACCTGGCAAATGCCTGTCATCCTGGCTCTCTCCTCTGTACGGAACAACTATCTTCTGTGTCTTGTCTTTCTACTGGTTTATTCTCCTGTTTTGGTTAAGTCCATCTCTTGAGCAAGGTGAAATAACAGTAAATACTTGAAACCTTATATATCTGTCTTTATTCTGCTTTCTTGAATGGGAATGAGAATGGAAGAATGTAAATGGTGTGGAAGGCTGTAGTATTCTAGGATGGAAATGATTTTTCTTCAGAATTTTGCAGGCAGTTTTTTCTCTTGTTCTCTTTGAAGCTTGAGATCATTCTCATTCCTGATTCTTTGTAATTAGCCTATTATTTTTTCTCTGACAGCTTGTAGAATCCTCTTTTCCTCCCTATTATCCAAAAATTTAATTGTGAAATGCCTTGATGTGGGTGTAGTTTCATCCACTATTTTAGGCGCTCCATGATCTATATCATTCTGGCTACTTGTCTTTTAGTTAGTTCTTAGAACTTTTATTTTATTGCTCATTTCCTCTCCTCTACTCTCTTTGGAACTTATTTTGAATGCTTAACAACTTGTACTATTCCTTTTTCTCTTTCATTCATTTTTTGTTTGTTTTAACATTTTCTAAGAAATTGCCTCAGCTTTTCTTCTAAACCTACTGTAAACTATTTCATTTCTGAAGCCATGTTTTAATTTCTAAGAACTCTAGTTCACTGTTCCTTTTGTAGCATTCTCTCTTTTTTTAATGATTACAATAGCTTATCTACCTGTGAATATTAATAACTTTTTTTTAAAGGTTATTTTCTCTGCTTAGCTTCTAGCCCTGTTCAATAGAAATATAAGCCCTGTGTATAATATTAAATTTGTTAGTACCCACATAAAAAGGAGAAACAGGTGAACTTAATTTTAATATTTTATTTAACATACTAAAACTACCTGAGCATCTAATCAATATTTGAAAATTATTAATGAAATACTTTACTTTTTGGTTGTTATTATTTAGGGGGGGTCTTTAAATTTTGTTATTTTTTTATTTAAAGCAAATGTCAGTTTGGACTGGGTACATTTCTAGTGTTCATTTGCCATATGTGGCTAGTGACCACCAAAGTGGCAGCATAGGTCTAGACCTTCAAGTTGGTTTTTTTCCTACCTATTTTGATTTTTCTTCCATGGTTGTCTGCTTAAAATGAATGAGCTGGGACTTGAAATGCCTTGGAAGCTCTTGAGAGAATGAATACATGAAGGCTTTGAAGATTTAGAGCTTTACTCTAGTGTGATGTAGGTGTGCTGTTTGGGAAACACCTGGTGTCTGCATCTCTAGGTCTCTGTCTTGGGCTGGTCTGATACCCCAGAGAAGGGTGTTCAGCTGCCTAGAGGTGTGGTGCCAAACCTCTGGGAGCCAAGTAGGATAAGAAGGTTCTAGGCTCTCTGCTTTCAGCATGCAGACAATCACTAAATTCCTATTTGGGGGTAGTTGTCCACCTGTTTCTTGTGCTTGGTATGGGCCATCCAGAGAAACATAAGTTTAACACTGCCCAGAGAAATCTAGACTTCAGGGAGCATGTTGCTCAGGAGCATAGAGTGGAGACAACTATCTAGAAGTCTAATGCTGCTTGGGTATCCTAATCTCCTTCATGATTAGAGGACCTAATATTGACAGTACCAAGTCTGGATCCTATAAACCAGTTTGTCCAAGCCGTGCCCTGCTGGCCACATGTGGCCCAGGATGGCTTTGAATGCGGCCCAACACAAATTCATCACCTTTCTGAAAACATTATGAGATTTTTTTGCACCCTTCTTTTTAGCCCATCAGCTATCGTTTGTGTTAGTGTATTTTATGTATGGCCCAGAACAATTCTTCCAGTGTGGCCCAGGGAAGCCTAAAGGGTGGACACCCCTGCTATGTAAACCATGTTGTGTCTCAGTTTGGAATTGCAGCTTTCTCAGGACTGCTAAGTCAGCATGTACGTGGTCATCTGCTCTTCACCTTGGAGATGTTTTTGTCTCCATTCCTATTCTCTCGGTCCTGTGGACTTAACTGTACTTCAGTGGGGTTGCAGAAGAAAAGAGATTAGATACAAATGTTGGACCAGCCATGTTAGACCAGGAAATCATTGATATCTCTTTCATCCCATTTTATAGGCTTCTCAGTTGAGAAAAGGAGACAGAGTACCTTTGAATGACTGTAAATCTCACAGTGAATCATCCTTTATCTCTAGCTAGTCAGGGAAAGGAAATGAATGGGGTATGGTACTATCACCTCTTATTCTATCACAGGAATACTGTGGAACCAAGACTTTAGTGTGGGAAGCCATGCTCAGTTCTATAGTATTAGAGAGTAGCCTTCATTTTTACTCATATTCCCTGTGGGAAATCTGAATCTCCCAAGAAGTTAAGTGACTTTCTTCAGATCCCAGAGGGGTAGAGGTAGAAGTTGATGTCAAAGCATCCCCTTTCTGGAACCAGCAGGAGTATAAGACACCAGAGGTGCGCTATATTTTCCATCACTGAGCAGTAGAAATATTGAAATAAGTTATATCAGTAGACGGATCAAGGTGGCGTACCCTTTGATAGTTTGAGGAACTTTTTCTGTTGAACTACTTAGGCCAATTCAAGTTATATTTAAAAATTTGATAAATTAAATATTGACAGTTTCTTTAAGTCATATTGTCTTATGCTAATCTTCAGTCTGATTTAAGTAAAACACAAAGACCCTAAAACATTTTGTTCTATTTCCCACACACCAGTAAAATTCAGAGTATAAGCTTTTTCTAATTAATGTGACTTAATTTGTGTACCATCCTGGGTTTGTTTCAATAAAACAGTTGAAGCTCATGCTAACTTTGAAGTGGTCTTAAATGTAAGCCTTAGAGTTTTACTGATTATCACTTAACTCATTTTGTTATAAATATGATTTATGATGATGATATCATACTGACTTTATAGATCACACCTGTTGCAAACATACGTACATTTCTACACATGGGTTGACTTAAGTGTTGTTACTCTGAAGGGACATGCTAAAGCACTCAGTAGCTATTACAATAGATACTATCAGGGGAAGAAAGGACAATGATATTTCTAATGTAATTTTATTTTTTAGCTTCCAGAACCATTTATTTTATTTCGATTGTACAAGGAATTTATAGATCTTGCAAAAGAGATCCGACATGTAAATGAAGAACAAGAGACAAAAAAGGATAGTCCTGAGGAAAAAAAGTGGCCCAATATGTGTATAGAAGTAAACCGAATTCTTCTAAAAAGCAAGGACCTCCTAAGACAATTACCAACATCAAATTTTAATAGTCTTCATTACCTCATAGTGCATCTTAAGCGGTAAGAACTTTGTATAAGATGAACATCCATAAGTGGGGTAACTGCCCGGGTAGTTCAGCAGCAAAGGTTCTCGCCTCCCATGCAGGAGGCCCCTAGTTCGGTTTCTGCCCTGTCCGGCTCCACATCCACCTGTGTGGAATGAAGCCATTGTCACAACTAATGATGTGCAACTATGGAGACTGCTCCGGACCCTTCCCTTTTCTTTTTTTCTCACCTTTTCTCAATATAATAAATCTTCGAAAAAAAAAAAAGATGAGCATCCATTAGTGGGTGGATAACTGATCATTTTTATTGTTTTTGTTATTTTTACTTGTAAAATACACATAACACAAATTTACCATCTTAATTACCGTATTTTTCGCTCCATAAGATGCAAGTTTTCTGCCTGGACCCGCTCTCCTTCCATGCAGTCACTGCTTTCTGATCTGACTGCAGGCTTCCCCACGGCATCAAGGTCCCCAGCGTGCACTCTTCTTTGCAGTATTCACTCCATAAGACTCACACACTTTTCCCTCCACTTTTTTTGGGGGGGGGGGTGTGCATCTTATGGAGCGAAAAATACTGTATTTTTAACTGTGCAGCTCAATAGTATTAAGTACATTCATACTATTGTGCTAATGTTTTTAAAATGAACATTTCATTTCTAACATGTGCTAGGGAAAGGAGACATTGAATGTATGGACATATAGACATCTTTTCCTCAGATGCCTCCTGGCTAGAGAAACAGTGAAAATGTAAGGTTTCTGTCATCTGTTGTACTTGTCAGCTTCAGGGGCAGACCTGCAGACAAGCCCAGTGCAGCATCATGCTTATTCTAGTGGAGCTATGTGCAACTTGCCGAGAAAGATGGGGGAGGGAGGGTCATGAATCAGAGAAGGTAGCCCTGAGCCAGACTTGAAGAACTAAACCGTGGTTTGATGGCAGAGAATATGCAGAAGAGTATTCCAGGCAGAGGGTAATAGACATGGAGATGTAAGGGATCATTTTGTGTTGGAGAAGTATGAGTAATTTGGTTAAGTGAGGATAGAGCAAGCAGTAGCAGGATTGAGTTAGGCAGAGACCTGGTAAAGAAAGTCTTACATACCTAGCAGATGAGTTGACTATCTTCCTTCTGTACCCACTAAAGAATGTTGAGTCAAGAATTACACATGCTCAGATTTGCCGGTTAGATCTCTCTGGCAGCAGTATGGAGAATGGTTTGGAAGGGAGGCCTTTACTGCACTTCAGATCTCCTTGAATAGTCATAAAAATAAAGGTGAGGAGAATCTTGAAGTAAGGCCAGAGCAGAGCAAGTGGCAGAACAGAGCGATCTTTAGGAGAGAGAATAAACTAGGCTTGAAGAGTAGCTGTGGGCAATCAGAGAGAATTCGACAATGATGTGTAAGTTTCCAGCACTGGGACCTGCACCTTGTATAGGGGTATAGTAGATTCTCCGTTAACTGGGACTCAATTTTTTTTTTGCTGAGAGTCTGCTTACATTTATCCAGCATCTACCAGTCCCATGGGTGCCAGCTAACTGAGAGTCTATTGTATTTTTTATTTCTTCTGGTAAAACTTTAGTACAAGTTTGTCCAACCTGCAACCCAGGGCGACTTAGAATGCGGCCCAACACAAATTTATAAACTTTCTTAAAACATCATGGGATTTTTTTTGCAATTTTTTAAAGCTTATCAGCTATTGTTGGTGTTCGTGTATCTTTATGTGTGGCCCAAGAGAATTCTTCCATTGTGGCCCAGGGAAGTCAAAGGGCTGGACACCCCTGCTTTAGTAGTTCTGTTGCTGGAGGCCTACGGGGATGTCCATGAGAGGGCTCAACCCACAGCACCAATGACCAGGTTCTTGTCTCCGTGTAAGAATCCAAAAGCAAGACAGATACAAGAAAGTGAAAGTGGTTTATTGAAAACAAAAGGATACACTTGAGAAGGAAATGTGGTGAACTCAGAGGATGAGTCACCAAGGAAGTCACCATCAGGGGTATTTACCCTCTCGGGATGGGAATTGGTGGTGTCCCATGGACATGGTTTGTTCCTCTCCTTCCCCTGGGCAGGACCCTCATTTCCTGCATTTTCTTCCTTATTTGGTTCCTCTAGAACTGTCATGGCCTCAGATGCATGGTGGAGGTCATAGTAACCACAATGTAAATGTAACCATAATGACATTATAATTAGGTAAAGGTCAGGTCCTGGTCATAGGGATCAGCCTTGCTGGATGAAACTGGTTCTTGTTTCTGTCCCCCTGCAGGTACTGGATACAGTCACTGTTGCTTATGTAACCAGTGAGGCCCCTCAGGGTTGTACCCTGAAGGGGGTTGTCAACTTCCTAGGCTACTATCCTGCCTCAGTTCCTTCTGCTTACTACTCATTTTTATGCTAATAACTGTAAAACCCAACTTGGTGTGGGTATCAATTTCTAATCAAGTAAATATATTTTTTCTTGGACTTCTGCAGCCCATTTTCCCTCCACCCTTCCTAACCCATAGTAAACTACCATCAGGGAAATCAAATACAGGCAAATGTCATACAGCTGTGTGTGTTCTATTCTGCAGGGTCGTAGATCATGCAGAAGAAAACAAGATGAACTCCAAAAACTTGGGGGTGATATTTGGACCAAGTCTCATTAGGCCACGGCCCACAACGGCTCCTATCACCTTCTCTTCTCTTGCTGAATACTCCAATCAAGCGCGGTTGGTAGAGTTCCTCATTACTTACTCCCAGAAGATCTTTGATGGGTCCCTGCAGCCACATGATGTAGTGTGTAGTACAGGTGGAGTTGCACCTCAGGTTGATCAAGGCTGCCTTCTGAAGCCTCTGTTGTCACCAGAAGAAAGAGACCCAGAATATTACATGAAGTCACTCTTTTTCTCTTCAAAGGAAGTGAGTTTTGACTTATATGGAATTGTGTTGGGACTTTATAACATTGTGTTAAGTGTAAAAATCTTTGAATTGCTTAATTTGAGGTGTTTTTACTTCAAGTGTAAAAATTCTCTTCCATCAATAGGATGTCCGTACGGCAGATAGCGAAAGCAAAATTCTTGAACCAGCTACGTCATTTGAAGAATCTGAACAAAAGCAGAATGCATTAGAAAAATGTGATACATGTTTCCATGGTGAGTGGCCAGGTAAAGTACTTGAAATTATGTCAATGAACAATGATTAAAAACCGAGGTGAGTGGAGTTGAGAGAAGTCACAGAGAAAGAATCTTTAGTAATTGGGTCTTTGCTGGCCATTAAGACAATGAACCTTTTAGTGTACCTCATATTTAAATGGATGTCATTGTCTATCAGTCTTTCTTATAAAAAGACATCCTGGAGTTCCTAGGTGTTTTTGATGCTCTTTCTGGAAATTTTTTTGTTTTCGCTTTTGCCATGAATTAAAGTCATGGCAGAAATGTCTTGAGTAATATGATAGTTTATTCTCATCTCTGGTATTATAGACCATTGTATTGATAGTTTATTCTCATCTCTGGTATTATAGACCATTGTATTGATCTTATTGTTCATAAGGAGTCAATTAAACTCCAGAAATTCAAAATAAAAATTCAGACTCCTAAAATTGTTTTCAAATGCTTTTACCTATCACTTGCCTTTAACATTAAGCACACATGTGTGTGCCTTTTTATTTCCTTGACTGCAGTCATTTCATTAACTATGATAATTTTAGTATAGTGATTGGTAGCTTTGAAGCTGATAGAAAGACTTCCTTTTATTACTGTAATTCTATGTGTAAGTAGAGAAAAATTCCCATTTTTCAAAATTCAGCCATATATGTTAAATTTGATATATAATCAAAAAGCAGTGATGATACCTGACCAGTTCTAAAAAAGTAAGAAAGTTGACATTCATTAAGTACCTGCATGCTCTGTGCTAAGGTCTGTGCTTATTGTTTAATTGCATTTATCTGATTTGATTTTCATGATTGTTCTGTGCTATAAAGTCAATAGTATTAGGCCATTCAACCTTATAGCCTGATAGTGTGAGAGGTAGAATCATGCCAGGGGACACACCTCTGATAAATTGTCCAGTCACTATTTGAACCTGTGTTTGTGTTTATTTCACTATCCCATGATCTAGAGCTCCCTTTTAGAATAGTTACATAAATGTCATTGTCAGTGATTATTATATAGCAGAGAATTCTAAGCACTTTTCCTGATTAGATCATTTAGGCCACACACCTACATAGGTACAATTATAATATTCTTTTGACAGATGACCGAGAGCTTGAATCGGTGTCACAAAAGATGGAAGATGTTTGTAAAACCTCCAAGCCGCTTGCTCTGAAATCCAGCAGGGAAACAAGCAGGGTTTTTGAGAGGTATACTCCAAGGACCAAGATTAGACCTGTAAGTTTGCCTGTAGACAGGCTGCTCCTTCCTGCAAGCCCTCCTCATGAGAGAAATGGCAGAAATATGGGAAGTGTGAATTCAGACAAGTTTTGCAAGAATCCTACCTTTGAAGGAGTTAATAGAAAAGACACCCCTACTATTTGCTGCAAATTTGACAGCTTTGACCAACAGACTTGGGAGAAACAGTATGAACAAAATGACCTGATTTTAAAGACTGCAATGATTGTGCCCAATGCACTCCAGGAAGGAGGTGTGGTGACAAGTGTCAGGATGGGTGGGGACCACCCACGCTGTGCCAGCCAGCCCAGTAAGCCATGCACAGAACCAGGCCTGTCAGCTAGACAGGTGTCAGAGCGCCGGTCCTCTGACTCCTGCCCCGCTGCTCCTGTGAGAGCCCCCCGAACACTGCAGCCCCAGCACTGGACAACGTTCTATAAGCCCCGAGCTCCAGCAGCTGGGGTGAGAGCAGCCGGGGAGAAGCCGGCTGCATCCTCCCCAGGAGCGCCTCCCGCTCCGCAGGGGTGTGTGCTGAAGTGGGTGCCAGACTCTGAAAGCGCACCCGCCGGGCCCCTGCAGCCAGTTAGGAAGCCTCATGAGAACTCGGAGGAGCACGAGCCGCCCGAGGTGCCCCCGACGTGTCAGAGACCACGGCTCAAACGAATGCAGCAGTTTGAAGACCTCGAAGATGAAATCCCACAGTTTGTTTAGCCTTGTCAAAATCAGCGTTCCAGTTTCGGTGGTGTTTTGTGGTATTGTGTGTGTTTTGTTAGAGAGTTTGTGACAGGGCCCCTTTTGTATAGGATTGCCACATCGTGGACTTCACTTTCTGTCGTCGTATTGCGCTGTCCCAGGTGGGCTCTACTGACTGATAGACGGTTTTGATAGGACCACATCTTTGCCTCCCTGGAATTGTCTGTGTTCCTGAAGTTGTGAATAAGTAGGTGGACTCATGTTTTTTAAAGTTTAGTTGATTTTCCTCATAAAACGGTCCATTTAAATGCATCCCTAATATATGATATTGTTCACAATTAACAGGTGCAATTGGGAAAAATCAGCTTTATTTTTTTGAAGTGAAACTATGCTTATTTATAAAAGGAATGTTTCTGAATACAAGTGCCTGGAAGATCTTTGTTTAGTATGATTGCTTTTTTCACACAACTTTACAGTGCATCTTTGACCATTGTGCTTTTCTAGTATGTATGTAACCTCTTATTTTTCAATTGATAATTTACTTAACTTTTCAGTATTTTCATAATGGCCAAAAGGCTTGCAAATCTATTTAATTGCATTTTAATTCATTTCCAGATCTTAAATGTGGTAATCAGTTGAATTGTACAAAACACATGCACTTAAACCTGTTTCTAAATTAATAGTTCAGTTTTATCTTACCTGACTTTAGATGGTTTCGATACATTAATAGTTTTTCACCTCTTGGCTATGTTTAACATAAACTTTTGTTTTTCAACAATTCTGAACCATTTAGTATTTTATATAATGGTCCAAAAAAATGTTTTAAAATGTAATGCATTTCCTCTTGATATTGTGTGGGTTTTTTAAAAGAGCCATTTCTTTTGTACGAAATGTTTTTACTTATGAATAATTTTATGTACTTTTTCTACGTGTACTTTTAACCATTGACAATATATGTTTCATCTAAATTGTGCAAAGATTTATTTAAGTTAATTCTAAGTGTAATTCAGTAAGTGTCATTGCTTGGAATTTGAGATGAGGTGTAGATGAATGGATATATTTCATTTATAAAATTCCCAGTTTTTAGAACGAGTGCTGTTCTTTTATTTTCTGGGTTTTGTCATTTTGCCTAAAATAGGATATAAAAGGGACAAAAAAATAAAATAGCCTCTTTTGTATGTTTAAATTCTATTTGTAGTAAGTGCTTTTGTATGATCATGTTATACTTGATAAGCACACATACACACATACTTAGCTATTAACCTGTTAAATTATTTAAAGTTCTTTTGGCTCTGAAATTGTTGCCTCTTAGGTATGAGACTTTGAGGTTTATTAACCATAGGCTTAGTGATCATACATCCCTTGACTTCTATAACATGGAATGCACTTCGTGGGAAATTATATAGTTCTGTGTGACATTAAGGAGCAGGAGAAATGAATAACCCTTTTGTGCTGGAGTCTTGTTTTATTCCTCATTGTACAAAATATAAAAGAATTGTATTGCTATGGAAACCTAAAAAGAAAATAAGAGCCAACATTTACTGAACTTTATAAGAGCCCATGAACTCTTCTAAGTTCCTACATAAATTATTTCAAGTTCACAGAAGCCTATAATGGGTAGGTAAGTATGTTATTGTTCCTGTATTACATATAAAGAAACAGGCTTAGTTAAATGATTTGCTCTAGGTTCCATGGATATAATACTTGGGTCAAGTCTTCAAACACAGGGTCATCAGCTTCTGAATGCTCTTAATGACTGTGTGATTCCTAAATAACATCAGAGTACTATCAATGTGTAATAATAGAAAATATACCTTTAAAAACATTTTGGTGGTAAAATATGCATAATGTAAATCTTGCCATATTAACCATTTTTAAGTGTACAGTTCAGTGGCATTAAATACATTCCCATTGTTTTATTACCATGACCACTCTCTGTCTCCAAAACTTTCTCATCACCCCATATTGAAGCTTAGAAAACGTACTTCTGAACTCCTTCAGTTTCTTTATTGTATTGCAACAACCCAGTGAAAGAATACATTACATAATCAACTGGCCTGTTTCCTCTTACTGTTAAATCTCACAAATAAGAATTACACTTTTGAGTTCGTTTTGCCTTTAGGGCTCTGGCACCTTGTCCAGCTTAAGCTGCCAGTCTATGGAGGGGCATTTAAACATGTCTCCTGAGAAGATGATGCTATTTCTAGAGTACCCACAGTGCACTGTGCTCTAATACCCAGTAATGTGGTAGCAGTCATTCATCGGGAAGTTATTGCATAACACATGGAAAAAATGTAAGCGAAGGGAAAGGGCAATAGTGGGGAGTCCTTTTAGAGCTGCCAACCACCAGAAAGCTTTGTGGAAAGCACATTGTTCAAGTTTCCAAGCAGTCATTTGTGAAGGGTGGATCATAATTTCCCTACATAGGCTTATTTCACATGCTAAGAACTTAATTAGAATTTATGAGTGTTTAAAATTACTTGGGAGTATAATACATCTTAGGCAGCATATTTCTTTTGACACAGCGATGAAGATATGATCCCTGTGAGGGATTTGTTGCCTAGAGATCTCAGAAGCAAATAGAATCCTACCTCACTTCCTTGGGTGATGTAATTTAAAGATGGTACAGTGGCTTCACTACCTCGGCTAACATTGTGTTACTTATTTGTACAACTAAAATATAACAATCTTTAAAATGGTAACCATTATATATTTTTATAAGTTATAGTCAGTGTAATTCTCTGGATTTGTCTTTCCCAGAGGCTGGAATTGTTTTTTATGTGTTGATATTATGTAGACAGTTCAGTAACATGTACAATTTAGGAATTGCTATATTCACAGTCTTCAAAAGTCAGTTGTATTTATATCAGCAACTAACAGAAAATGGAAGTTTTTGGAAAGATCTCTTAAACCAGTGGTTCCCAATCTTTTTGGCATCAGGGACCGGTTTCGTGGAAGACAATTTTTCCATGAACGGGGGCGTTGGGAGTGATGGTTTCAGGATGATTTAAATGCATTACATTTATTGTACACTTTCTTCTATTGTTATTACATTGTAATATATAATGAAGTAATTATATAACTCACCATAATGCAGAATCAGTAGGAGCCCTGAGCTTCTTTTCCTGCAACTAGACAGTCCCATCTGGCAGTGATGGGAGACAGGGACACCCAAGTGTGTTGCTTATGTCCAGTCTACTCCCATCATCTCATTTTGGTTGTGGTCACTGCAGAAAACCTATTAGACCCCTCACATGCGCAGTGCACAATAGGGTTCATGCTCTTACGAGACTCTAATGCTGCTGCTGATCTGACAGGAGGCGGAGCTCAGGCGGTCATGCCAGCAGTGGGGAGCAGCTGTAAGTATAGACGAATCTTTGATTACTGGCCTGCTGCTCATCTCCTGTTTGTGGCCCGGTACCAGTCCATGGCCCAGGGATTGGGGACCTTCCCTTAAACAATAGCATAAAAAATTTGAAATTGTTAAGAATAAATCTAACAAAATATGTACAGTATCTTCATGGAGAAAATTTTTGACTCTATCAAGAGGTATTTAAGGAAATCTTAAATGGAGTGCTCCATGGTATACATGGATTGGAATTCTCAATATTGTAAAGCTGTTCGTTTACCTTACATTTATTTATAGATTCAATGTAATCCCATCCAATATAATTTTTAAATCATTTGAAAGTAAGTTGCAAACATGATGCCCCATTACCCCTAAATACTTTATCGATATTTCCTTAAGAGCAATCCTACATAACCATAGGGTGACCATAAAAGTCAGGAGGTTAACACTGACATATGACATCTAATCCATAGACCATATTCAAGTTCATTGATTGTCTCAGTAATGTTTCTCGGCTCCTGCATCCCAGTCCAGGATTATACGGTGCATTAGGTTGGTGCAAAAGTAATTGCAGCTTTGCATTGTTGAATTTGCTATTTGCTATTGGAATACATTCTTAAATGTGGTTACATTATACATTATTTTTATGTGCATTTCTCACTTTATGTTTTGTGGTTTTTTTGTTTGTTTTTTGTTCTTTTGCTAATGAGTTATTACTGCTTAAAATGATGTTAGGCAAAAAGCAAATTTGAGTGATTTTTTTACTCAAGTTCAAAATGGGTTGTAAAGCAGCAGACACACTCAACATAAACAACGAATTTGGTCCAGGAACTGCTAACGAATATACAGTGCAGTGGTGGTTCAAGAAGTTTTGCAAAGTTGACGAGAACCTTGAAGATGAGAATGGTGACCGGCTGTTAGAAGTTCACAACGACCTATTGAAAGCAATCATCAAAGCTGGTCCTCTTAAAACTGCAAAAGAAGTTGCTGAAGTTCTCAGCATTGACCGGTTGAAGTTCTCAGCATTGACCGGTTGAAGTTCTCAGCATCCTACGGTTGTTCAGCATTTGAAACAAATTGGAAAGGTGAAAAAGCTCAGTAAGTGGGTGCCTCATGAGCTGACCAAAAAAATTTTTTAAGTGTTTTGAAGTGTCATCTTATTCTATACAACAACTAACCATTTCTCAACTGGATTGTGACATGCAACAAAAAGTGAATTTTATATGACAACCAGTGATGACCGCTCAATGATTGGACCAAGAAGTAGCTCCAAAGCACTTCCTAAAGCCAAACTTGCACCAGAAAAAAGTCACAGTCACTGTCTAGTGATCTGCTGCTGGTCTGATCCACTGCAACCTGTATCCTGGTGAAACCGTTCCATCTGAGAAGTATGCTCAGCAAATCGATGGCGTGCACTGGAAGCTGCAACGCCTGCAGCTGGCATTGGTCACCAGAAAGGCTCCAATTCTGCACGACAACACCTGACTGCACGTTGCACAACCAACACTTTAAAAGTTGAACAAATTGGGCCATGAAGTTTTGCCTCATCTGCCATATTCACCTGACCTCTCACCTTCAGACAATCACTTCTTCAAGCATCTCAACTTTTTGCAAGGAAAGTGCGTCCACAACCAGCAGGATGCGGAAAAGGCTTTCCAAGAGTTCATCGAATCCCAAAGCACAGAGTTTTACACTACAGGAGTATACACGCTTATTCTCATTGGCAAAATGTGTTGATTGTAATGGTTCCTATTTTGATTAATAAAGGTGAGTTTGAGCCTAGTTATAATGATTTAAAATTTACAGTCCAAAACCCCAATTACTTTTGCACTGAATATCTGTCCTCTCTTGTCTTCAATCCGGAAGTTTTTTAGTCTTTTCTTTCATAACCTTGATACTTTTTAAGAATATAGGCCAACTACTTTGTAGAATACCCCTCAGTTTGGGTTTATCAAATGTTTTCTCATGATTAGATTCAGGATATACATTTTTGTCAAAATTACCACAGAAATGATGTATTCTGAGTGTCATGCCAGGAATCACACATGTCAAATTGTCATTCCTGGTGATGTTAACTTTGATCACTTGGTTAGGGTAGTATCTATCAGGTTTCTTTGCTGTAAAGTTCATAAAAAGGACTTTGTGAGGAATTCTTTGGGACTATGTAAATGTCCTGGGTTGTTTTTTTTTATGAAATTGTTGCTCAGTTGAGCCCATTTACTGTTCTTGCCTGAATCAATTATTCTTCATTTGTTCATTTGTTTATTCGTTGATATGAGTATGGACTCCTGGATTCTGACTTCTCTCAGAAAGTTACAATATATTACTGTCATTTTTTTTTTTGGTACTGAACCTTTGCCAGATTTGGTCTATGGGAATCTCTTCAAGCTCCCTTCTATGTGCTTTTGACTTTGAGCTCTCCCTTATTTTTTTGGCACATGACGGTGTCCCTAGTTTATCTTGAACTTTAACCTTCCCCAGCCATTTTTCCAAAGAGCCCTGGTTCCTTTAAAAGGAAAACAATGTGTGGAAAACAAGAGCTGAGAAGAACTCATTGTTACTGGCAAGTCATTGGTTTTAAGCCCTTATTGGCCAACAGATCAAAGAAATACATGTGTGACTACACCCTGAGACAATTATAAGTACTTCTCTATATCTATATATATTGAAAACCTTGAGTTCACATTGATACCTTCAATTCTCCTTCAGTACTTCAGGGTTTAATCTAGTCTTTACATACTTGTAACTCCTTTCTCTAATAGAAACCTTGCTCCCATGATCCTAAATATATTATTTGCTTATTTATGTTCCAACCTCCTGACAATGTCAGCTGCCTTGGCCCACCTGGCTTCAAATATACCAAGTAAGTCCTCAGCCATTCATTATTCACTGGTTCTGACCCTCCTGTTCCCTAACATGGCAGTTGGAACCCTACCAACCAACCAGGACCAGGCCATCTGAATACTTGCTTGACCCCATTGATGTTAGTCCTGACCAGGCCATTTGAATCCGAGCCCCCACCCTGGTATCTGGCTGAATCCTCTAAACCAATGGGAAGGGGAAGAAAGGAGCAAATTCGTGATCTTTTGATAATGAGTGACTATTAAATACTTGTTTACTGAATTTACTAGAAAAAGGTTAAAATGAATCATACATATAAGATGTTTACACATAGGTGGATATATTCATAAAATGGATAGAAAGTTTTAAGTTAGTTACCCCTTTTTATTACAGCTTTAATAAATACTTGCAAATATTTTTAATTGTGTTAGTGCTTCCTATAATAATGTTTACTGTTTTTAGTGTCTACAGTCAACCAATTTCATTACTCTCCATACATAAAATTAACATACTTCTTGGAAAACAGAGTAAAAGAGACTCTCCATGCTTCTGAGCTACAAGTTTTATTTGTGTTTGGTTTTGGCTTTTAAGTAAATAACAAATAATAGCCACACATCACATGAAAACTTCTCTCAGGTTTCTAAATATGGCCCTGCCATTCATTATAGGATATTTTAAATCTCCCTTATTGTGTTGAAAGAATTGGAAAGCAAAGACGGTGTAACAGTGAATAGATCAGGGAGTTTGTCATCATCAAGGGAGAGCTGATGAATAAGTGAACATGACCGAAATTTTTAAAAATCAGGACATAGAATAAGTGAGAAAAGATTTTATTTAAAATTGTAGGCACAGAGCCTGGCATATAATTTTTGCTGTCTGCTAAATTATCTATAGGTCATTCCATTTTACACCAGAAATTTGCTTTTTGTGATCTACTTCCAACAAAACCAAACTTTCTTGTATCCAACTATTAAATACTTGTTTTTTTAAATACTCTTCAGAGTTGTGAGAGTTCATCTTGTCAGTTGCCTGTCAGCTCAGAAGATATTTGGATTCAACACCGGAGAAAGCAGTACATCTATGAAGTCTCTACAAGTAGAGATAAGCAATCATTTAGGTTCAGTAAGAGTTTTAAATGATTTTTGTTTTAAATGAAATCATAAATGCACAAGTGTCTAAATGTATATGTATCATTTAAAGAATGATTATAAACGGAACTCCATCTGCCCCCAACCTGCTTAAGAGAACGTAAGGAGCTACCTCCAAGTTCACACACCTGCCTCTCCTCCACCAGCTGGATCTTGATCTTGAATTTTATGTTAATCGTTCCCTGGCTTTTTTAAAAGTTTGCTACCTATTTATTTAATTTTGCCTGTTTTTTTGCAACTTCTATATGTGTTGTTTGATCCTTCTGTGGCTTTTACATTCAACATATTTTTGAGATTAACTTATGTAGATGTTTGTAACTGCAAACATATTTTTCCTTTTTCCTTTTTTTGTTTTTTCTTCTTCTTTTTTTAACTACTGTAAAGTGTTCCTGGGGTAAATATACCAAAATTTATTACTCATCCCCACTGTTTTCTTGTTGTTAAATTTATTGGGGTGACATTGATTGATATCAATTACATTGTTTCCAGGTGTACAATTCTACATTACGTTGTCTATACATTGCCTCATGTGCTCACCACCCAGAATCAGCTCACTTTCCATCACTGTATGTTTGATTCCCCCTCCCAAATCCCCCCCACCCATCTCTCCCACCCACCTCCCCTCTTACCCTCAGGTCACCACGAAACTATTGACTGTATCCATGATCATCCCCACTGTTGATAGACATTTAGGTTGCTTCCAAGTTTTTTCTTTTTGTTTCTGTTTTGTCACTAAGAACAATACTGCATTGAAAACTTAAATTTTACTTTTCTTCACTTAAAAAAAAAACAATCTGCTTTGTAGTTGTCATCTCATTTAATTTTCCCAAGTCAGGTGTTCTTTTTTTTTTTTATTGAACTGAACTGGGGGCCTCACCTCATTCGGGAAGCACATCCCAGTTCAGCATGTGGGTCCACCTGGGCCAGAGCTGGGATTCGATCCTCGGGGCTTCCAAGCGAGCTCTTAACCCGCTGAGCCATCCCAGCTTTCCCCAGTCAGGTGTTCTTAACTGCCTTTTTTTGGAAGAGCAAATAGACTTCAAAGAAGTTAAATAACACTGTAAGTTACACAGTTAATGAGCAAGGGTGATAGGATTTGAGCCCATGTGTCTTTGTTATGAATTTTGTCTTTAAATTCTGTTTATAAATTCTGTTTTTCTACATTTTTTCATCTTTTTTAAAACAGGCTGTCATAAATCACGTATTTTCAGGCTATACTTTTTCTTTCTAGTTGAGTTAAACTGAAGTTTAGAGTTATCCTATCCAAACTTCACAGTCATTTGTAGAATGTGTGTATTAAATTTTGTTGATTTAGTTAAAAATCGTTGCATCTAAAATTGCCAAAGTTTTTCTGGGTTACAGTCAGTTTTGTAGGTTAAACTTTACTAATAATGAGAGAATAACAGAGCAGATGACAGAATAAACAAGTTTATCTCTCCACACTCTGTCCCAGAATAGTCTAGAAAACAATGCTCTAATGGAGAGATATTGATATTTTAAGCAGAGCAAAAATTGTCTTTGCATGAAATCTCATAGCTCCTCATAATCGGGACAACAGTCAGCAATCACGTGAGGAATTGACCCTAAACTAAGCCACTCTGTGGGGCTGATGACGTACATTTCTGTTTATTTTTAGGAACATAAGTGACAGGGATTAGTGACCCATTCTGAATGTGAAATTGGTGAAAACTGAGGGTGGAGTTGGGCAAGATAGAGAAAGAGATGCTTAACCTGGAAACCAGGAACATCCTAGCTTCAAATATCATAAGTGAAAACAAAGGATTAAAGTTAAACATCTTGCTTATAGAGGCAGAGGGTTTTTTTTTATCAGTATTCTCTAAGGAAGCAGTTTATGATTAGAACTGTTTTCAAATGGAATAACATCTTGCAATTTGGTGAGTTCCTTAAAACTGGAAAAATGTTCAAGGCAAAAACTAACCATCTACAAGGGTTATCATTCGGGGAGAAAAAGGGGCTAGATGATCTGTAAAGTCTTTTAAAGCTCTGGTCCTGATTAATGTAGAGTTAAAATACATGACGTCAATAATGGAAAAGGAAAGAACAGAGGTATAAAATTCTACCATTACCAAAGAAGTGGTAAATGTATTAAATACAAGATACATGTTGCAATATCAAAAGAATGATGAGGTAAAAGGAAGGGGAAATGAAATATTTCAGTAATAAGAAAGGCAAGACAAAAGGAAAAAGTGAAATAGTAGGTTAAATAGAAAATAAATAGTTGTATAGTAGATATAAAATTGCCTAAATCA
>PVKE010025274.1:0-23178 GCA_004027555.1 Craseonycteris thonglongyai | reverse complement strand
GTCTTCAGTGCATAGTTATTTCTATTTTACTTTTTGACAGATAGAGAGAGAGACAGAGACAGAGACAGTTAGAGAACCGAACTGTGGGAACTCCCCAGTCCAGCACGTGGGTCCTGCCTGGGCCGGAGCCGGGATTCGATCCTCGGTCCTCATGGCCTCAAAGCGAGCGCTCAACCCGCTGAG
Organism: Craseonycteris thonglongyai; assembly: GCA_004027555.1. NCBI lineage: Eukaryota > Metazoa > Chordata > Mammalia > Chiroptera > Craseonycteridae > Craseonycteris > Craseonycteris thonglongyai. The sequence continues at coordinate 22,995 of PVKE010025274.1, read as the reverse complement.
CCGTCCCGGCTTTCCCGGAATAAATATTTTATATACATTATTTCCTAGCCTGCTAGCAACTCTAAGTTTGTTAAGCATTTCCTCCTTTTATAGATGTGAAGAAAACTGAGAAACAGAGAGGCTTCACAAATAGCTCAAGATTACTATCATAGTAAACAGATGCAAGTTAAATACATTTTATTTTCATTTAGGTAATTTGTTTTTATTGTTTGTAAATGGAAATTTCTTGTCTCTAAATTTATTCATTCTTTGTCAAATTAGAGAGAATGCTACCTACAAACAGACCTCCTCTCAACCAGCAGTTTGTGCATTCACTTGCAGTTTTATTTTAATGGATAATTAAAAGGCATAGCCTTATATTTGTAGAACTCTAGTTAATGTTACCACTTTTCCTTACGTCTTAGTACATCACCTAAGCATACATTCCTTGAGTGATAACCACAGAATGGAGATGCTTGATAGTGAGAATGGAACCAGAGATTGCAATTGTATGAATATTTCTCCCAGGACAGAGCAGGATAATATGAACTTCAGAAGTAAGTGGGTTTATTTTATTGTATTATAGGGGAGAAGAATTTGTTCCTCTACCTTCTTATATTTAATACATGGTGGGGGGAGGGACTGGGAATTAAACTGGCAAAAGAATTATTAATAGGAGAAAAATGTTTATTTGTATACACATCAGAGCTACCAAAAAAAGCAGCTAGCTCAAAATGGTTAAAATAAAGACTTATATCATGATCTTAGTAAGAAAAAGGGAGGAAGAAGAAATAATTTCTGTGGAAAAAAACACATATCTTTAGGAAAACAAATGTAGTTTTTTTTTAGAACAAACGAGAAAGAAAGTCTGTGGTAGTATCTGTTTATATAGGTGCAAGTAGTGTTTCTTTTTCATGGCCGTAAAATTCCCCCAGAGAGAGGATTTATGGAACTAAGAAGGGTATAGAGAACATGTACAAGATATAAGGTTAATATGTAAAAATTAATTACATTTGTATATGCCAGCAGTGAGCAACTGAAACTTAACATTTAAAAATACAATTGACAATAACACCTTCAAAATGGAAATAGGTATAACTCTAATAAAATACATACGGAATCTGTATGTGGAAAACTAGAAAACACTGATAAAATGGTAAGAAATCAAAGAAAATTTAGATCAATGGAAAAATATTCCATGTTCATAGATTAGAAGACTTATGGTGGGTTTCTTCTCAATCTTCTTCCTGGGAGCAAACCAACCCAAAGAGGAAGATTTACGTAGTCTCATTTCTCTGAATGTCTGGTTTTAGTCAGGTAAGGGAGGCTTGGAGGAGCATCTGCTGAGTCTCAAATATCTTCAGCTTAAAATAATCCTTACACAAAAATGGAATATATTGGGCTGGTGTATCCAGATCCCTTTTAGTCTTTTGAACAAAGTTTTCTTATTTCAAGTCTTTACCTTCAATTCTGCTTCTTGTTAATCCGCTCTGGTTCACTTCTTAAACTCTACTTACTTCTGTTTTGCTTACCTTGCTGATGCTAAAACTCTTCTCAAATACCACCTTCTCTAACACCTAACCTACTGCTATTTCAAGTGTTGTATGTAATTCCCTTGTTAGGTAATGGTCATATCACTAGTAATCTCTTCCTAGTTTTCAGATTCTTAATTTATTTATTTGACTTCATATACTTATTAGGCATATACAACATACTTGGCTTACCAATGAGCTGGCCAAAACTTTTAGAAAAAGTCCCCACTCTTAAGAATCTCACGATCAATGTGTGAGATAGAAAAGACTGAATCAAATGGCTCATGTGGTTTAAACAGAAGAAATCTTTCCTAACAGAGGTCTAGAGTAGCTTTTGGCACAAAGCATTAGTATCTCTAGAGGGAAGGTTTGTGTACAGGAAGTGAAGTGTGGGTTAAGGATGATATGATAGTGATGATTTGATGACAGTACAGTAATATTTCTGAAATATCTACTTTATTTGATGAAAAGCCATCTAGATAGTATCATTGAGGCATATAGATACTGGGATCACGCTGAACAATTTGTTTTTCAAACTTACTGACAGGGTGTGTTATGAAATATATACTTCTGCTTCAAAAAGGGACTGATATCAGATGGATAGTAGACTTGTTGGGGTTATCACTTTGTGAGATGTATAAATGTCTAATCATTTTGTTGTTTTGTATACCTGAAACTAATATTAATTTTAAAAATACAAAAAATAAAAGGGATTCTGAAAATGACTATTTTTCTACAGCAATTTTCTCATGATGCCATTTAGGCTCTCTGTTTTACTTTAAATTTCCCTATGACCTTGTATAAGTCACTTAACTTTTACTTTAGTTTCCCGGTTCATACTTAACCTTGACTTCAGTATCTTTATTTACAAAATGAGAAACACGGAGTTTATCGCTTTATGGGTTTCATAAGTTTTTTTAAAAGATTTATTTTATTATTTGAGAGGAGATGAGAGAGAGAGAGAGAGAGAGGGAGAGAGAGAGAGAGAGAGAGAGAGAGAGAGAGAGAGAGAGAGAGAAGGGTAGAGGGCCCAGAGTAGTCTCCATAGTTGCACATCACTAGTTGTGCCATGGTTTCATTTCACACAGGTAGATATGGGGTTGTGTGGGGCAGGAACCAAACCAAGGGCCTACCATGTGGGAAGTAAGCACCTTCACTACCATCCCAGTGGTTACCAGTTGTGCCACAGTTCAGCATATAGGTTTACACAGTCCAGGGCAGGACTTGATTTCAGACCTTCAGGTTGCAAGGCAAGCACTCAACCTGTTGATCTATCCAAGCATTCTCACATAAGTTTTTTATATGGAAGAACATTTTAAGTATTCATGTGCATGAAGAATTCAGAAAATTATTTGATGTAATTACTCAATATTATTTCTTGCATTTATCTTTTTAAGACTCTTCATCAATGGAGGGGGAGTTCAATTCTTAAAAGTGGGGCAAAATCTTTAAGGAAACAATTTATAAAATTAGTGCAAAAACTGTTTTTGGTACTCAACCTTTATTCTCACTCCTATTTTTTTCTATTTTTTCATTTCAGCCAACCCTAGACCAAACTTATGCTATGATGGCTGGGTGCAGCAGAAAGGAAAATTATATACATTTTTTAAAACTTTAAAGTCATGGACTGATAGCCAAAAATCATGTTTAATAATGAAATCACATCTCTTGATGATCAAAGACAAGGCTGAACTGGTAAGAGCTAATTTGGTATGAAAATTAGTCCTTTCAAAACTGGGAGAAATAGGTACATTTTCTAATCAAAGGATTATAGTACTAATAATTACTGACATTTATTGAATTCCTGCCATATGGCAAGAACTGTGATAAGCATGTTACAATGTTATATAACTTAGTGCTCCTAATAACTTTATGACATAGACAATATTTTCTCCATTTTCATGAGAGGAATCTGCAGAACTTGGCAAGTTGTATAAACTTGCATATTTCATGCTATAAATAAATTGCAAAGCTGGGATATCTATGCCATCTTGTCACATTACCTCTTGGAGCGAAAGGTAGGAACTATTTGGGGTGCTCATCAAAAGCATTTCCAATATCTGGCAATATCCTTAGTATCTTGGGTAGGAAATATGGAGCACTTTAGTTTCATTTGTACATAGTTTCACCATAAGCCCATTTTCTTCAAGACTGCACACTGGTAGACAAGGCAATTCACGTATAGTTGTTTTTCCTTTTGGCAATTTATTCATTCCTAGTTTTCGCTTTACATCCTCTTTGCCCCATTTCATCAGTGCTGTCTATGTCACTATTCTCATGAATTCTATTAAGCAGAACCTGCCCTCATATAATGTACTCACATGTAGTAGTCATATATTTGGAATACCTTCTTATATTGATTTTCTTGTCTAAGTATGTAGAAAACCTCTTCAGCCTTTTAAAGATTTTTTTTTAAAGATTTATTTTATTGTTTTTGAGAGAGAGAGAGAGAGAGACAGAAATAGAGAGAGATGGAGAGAATGGGGAGGGCCCAGAGCAGTCTCCACTGCTATATACCATCAGCTTTCGATATAGTTTCATTCCACACTGGTGGGTGGAGTGCCATGCAGACTGGGAACCAGGCCAGGGGTCTCCCGCATGGGAAGCTTGCCCCTGCGAGAACCGAAATGGGGACATACCCCAGCTCAGCACATGGATCCGCATGGCCTGGGGCTGGGACCCGATCCTCAAACCCCTGGGCTGCAAGGTGAATGCTCAACCCGCTTAGCTGCCTGGCATCCCCTAAGATTTTCTTGATTAGAGAGATAAATATCAAAACCTTTTAAAATCTGGAAAAAAGTCAGAAGAAGTTGTTTTGATAGGTATAACTCAGCTAATTTCCTCTGGATCTCCTTTCACAGGATTTCATACAGAATAGCATACAAGATGGAATCTACTTTTGGATTGCTTTGAACATTACACACCCACAAAAGATATGGGCCTGGCTGGATGGTACCCCATTAAATCCACAATTGTGAGTGTTTGGCATTTGGGTATGATTAGGGAAATGGAAGAACTCAGCAGCCAGTCTCTACTGAGGGCTTCCTGAAATTCCAGGTTGTTGATTTGTTCCTATAGATTTTTGTTAATGTATAGGTAGGACATTTCCCTTAGAGAAATAAGGCTCTTAAGCTCATTTATTTTCATATTTGGGTTTTCTTTTACTATACCTATAATGCTAGATGTCTATTTAAATTTAAAATTTTATGAAATTTTAAATTTCTTAAAGGTTGTCAGAATAATCCTTATACTGTATAGTTGAAGGGCTTCAGTTATTAAGAGTTACTAAGCAATACATTATAAATAATACACCAAATTGTCATTTGACTCTTCAAATTCTGTTACCCCCTAAAACAATACCTGTTTCTATTTTTATGTACCTCATTCATTTCTGCTTAAATTCTATGGGTAGAGAACACTGAATCTTTGGGGATTGTGTGCTAATCCCCAAAACACAGGCAGAAGGTCCAGAGATTCAGGGGGAACTTTTTAATTCATAGTATCAAGTTTCAGGGATCATCAAAAGTTAAACTTCTTGAAAACAAATATTTTTTTTGTGGTGGCTTTCGAAAAGAAATGAAGTTAAGGAGATAAGAAAGAATATAGATGTTTTGGAGTGATATAGCAGGCACAGGGGGTAGTAATAGTGCTCTGAAACAGAAAGTCATCCGACATGTGAACACTCGTATTCTTACCCAGAGGCTATTTACAGTATTTCTCATTAAAATGTATGCTCTAAACACGTCTATGCCATTCTCTCTGTAATTAAAAAGTTTTATCTCTGATTACTTCTAGTAGAAATCTATAAACATATTTTTAAAGTTATCTTTCAATCCATGTGCTAGCTTTCTTAGAATTATTAATTTGTCATCTTTTTTCAGGGTTGGAAAAGTCTAATTTTATTTTTAGAAATAATGAATATAAATCAGGCTTTGCTTAATTAAAATAGCTTGTTCCTATGTTGTCTCTATTATGTATTTATTTATTTATATTTAAAAATATTTATTAAATTTATTGGGGTGACATTGGTTAGCAAAATTATATAAATTTTAAGTGTACATTTCTATAATACACCATCTATATATTGCATTGTATGTTCACCACCCAGAGTTGGTTCTCCTTCTATCACTATATTTGACATCTACCACTCCCCTCCCCCTCGTACCCTTCGGTAACCAGTAAACCGTTGTCTGTGTCTATTCATTTGTTCCTTTCAGATTTATATTTCACAAATGAGTGAAGGGTTATGGTTCTCTATTGCCTTGTAGCTGCCAACCGTTTGCTCCCCTGCACCTATCTCATGACATCATAAGGAAGTGTCTCGGACAGCTGAGACCCTTATCAGATGGGTTCTAAACAATGACTCCATCCCTTGGGATTGTGCATGTATATGAAGGCACAGTACATGTTGAAATACAATGGGGACTTTTGGGAAAGCAGTTGCCAGGCACAGAACTCACAGACCTTGAGATTAAAGTTTAACCGCCTTTTATAATAGCTAATAAAAGCTATGCATTAGCCCGATTCGGGGCCCTGTTCTTGAGGCTTCAGTCTCTTGCCCCCATTTTCCATCTATTCTTGGCTACTGTGTTACCCCTGCATCGCCCTTCTTGCATCCCACAGCTCTTGTGCGGGAAGTGACAGTTCTCAACTTTTTCTGCCTGACTTATTTCACTTAGCATGATACTCTCAACGTTCATTCATGTCACAAATGGCAGTATTTTATCTTTTCTTATGACCAAGTAATATTCCATTGTCTATATGAACCACATCTTCTTTATCTAATCATCTATTAAAGGACATTTTGGTTGTTTCCGTGTCTTGGCCATTGTGAACAATGCTGCAATGAACACATATATTTTTGCAGCTAAAAGTTTTTAGATTTTTTTTTTTGGTAGATACTCAGAAGCAGGATTGTTGGTCCATATGTTAATTCTGTGCTGAACTTTTTTTTTTTTTAATTTTTTTTATCTTTTCACATTTATAGAGAGAGAAATTATCTTTTTGTCTTCAGTGAATATTTATTTCTATTTTACTTTTGACAGATAGAGAGAGAGACACAGACAGAGACAGTTAGAGAACCGAACTGTGGGAACTCCCCAGTTCAGCATGTGGGTCCTGCCTGGGCCGGAGCCGGGATTCGATCCTCGGTCCTCGTGGCCTCAAAGCGAGCGCTCAACCCGCTGAGCCGTCCCGGCTTTCCCTGTGCTGAACTTTTTGAGGAACCTCTATATTGTTTTGATAAGGACTCTCTTCCTGGTTCATAGCTGGAGCCCCCTTACTATATCTTCATATGGTGGAAGGGGCTAGAGATTTACCTGGAACCTCTTTTATAAGAAACAAATCCCATTTGAGGGTTCCACCCTCATAACTTAAGTACCTCCTGAAGACCTCACTTGCTAATACCATTACTTTCAAAGGTTAAAGCATTCAGACAATAGCTGTCCTCTAACATATTTATTTTTATATGATCACATGGTATTGGGAAACTAGTGTTTCTTACTCACATTTTTATTCTATGCAATATTTCTATTTACAAATGATCATTTTTTGGTTAAAACACTACTTGGAGTGCTCCCTTTATTAAATAAATTGTTTGATGTGTATTCCTTATCTGAATATTACAATGTCTTATATCCAGCTTGGAGAGGAGTATATTCTAAGAAGAGAGAAAACACACAAAATACACAGTTTTTCTTTTAGCAGAATGAGGACAGTGTTGCCTTTTCCTCTACAGATTTCAAGTCATGGGCCATGTTGAAGATCATGCTTGTGCTGTCATAACAAAGACAGGTGTTTTTTCCGAAAAGTGTCATAGTCATAATTATTGGATTTGTCAAAATGTGATTTCTTCAGATGATGACTTCTAAATTGATCACAGGTATTTTTCCCATTTTCATAAGTTTGCAAAAACTCTTCATATATATAAAGGGTGTTCCAAAATTCATGCAAAAAGTAATTTTGATAGAAAACACAGGTTTATAATTAAAAATTTTAAATTTTCATTGCTCAACAATGAAAACGTGTTGTTCTTTATGTATCGCTCCATTTTTAATAACCCTGAACTGTCAGCGGTTATGCTGTCATTTTTTTCATTGGCAACACTTTACTGTACAAATGATGCAAAATTCAAATCTTGCATGAATTTTGGGACTATATATATATATATATATATATATATATATATATATATATATAGAAACACTTTGTTTTCACAACAAATATATGGTGATCATGATGGTAATAGTGTAGATTTATGTCATTGTAAATCTAAGCAATTAATCTCAATTGAGTTCTTGGCTTTCTCTGTTCACTTACACTATATATCCATAGTCATCTCACTTTCATGATAGTGGCTATTTCAGACAAACTATCCTTTTTTCTTCTCAATAATTTTCTACTTGTTCCTCTCATTCACCATTAGCAGAGGAGCTTGTTTTCTTGTTTGTTTCTTTTTTAAAAGAGATGGCATTAGATGATATACGAGGACTGTCCAGAAAAAATTCAGCCATAAATGCCTCTATTTTTCATACTACACAACTGGATACTTTCTGGACAGCCCTCAGATTCTTGAACTTTCTACCATTGATTCTACACATTTGTCTTTATTTCACTTATTACGTTTTCCTCTCCCTCTGGTCACAAAAATGTAAATGTATTCCTCTTTCTATCTAAATCAAACCTCTGAGTCTATAGTCATGATTGCATCCCTTTTACTTTTATGAAGGAAATCCCTTTCTTGATTACCACCTCTCTTAACTTTCTTCTTCGGCTCCCTTTTCTATCATCAAGTAAACATGCAAGAGTAACAAGAGAACTTTCAACCACATGTGGCTTCTAGTTTTTGTTCATTTTCTTCTACACCTTAACTGCCAAACTTCCTAAAAATCACTCTCTTTTTCCTCTTTCTACTTCCTACTTCAAGTTCTAAAATTTAGCTTCTGCTTTTTCTACTATTTCACTAAAGTGTTCTCACTACGTCACTGATGATGTTCTTCTGGCTAAATACAGTGAGAATGTTCTAGAATCCATTTTATCTTTCAGCCAGTTTGCTCATTATTGAGCTATTCTTTCTTCACAAAATATTCTCTAATCTCAGCATCTATAACACAAAGCTCTCTTAAATTTCTGTCTACCTCTCTAACCATTCCTCTTCAGTCTTCTCTGCAATGTCTATTTCTTCTTCTGATCTCTTAATATTGATTTTTCTCAGAGGTTTATGTGGATTCCCTACTATACACAATTCTTGGCTGAAATGATCTACTTTTTAATTTCAATTGCCATCAATTTATTGGCAACTCCCAAATCTTTATGTCTAGCCCAGACCTCTTAGTGTATTACTCATTGGGCATATCTATCTGAACATCTCATGGTCCTTAATCAATCTTCATGTGTTAAAAATTGAACTCATTAATTTCTTAAATGATAGCAACATGCCCTCCCTAGTCTAAGCCAGAGTTTTCAGAGTCAAACATGACTTCTTCCATGTTTTCACCCTCATTATTCAAACACTTATTTAAGTCCTGTCAATCTTACCACATAAATATTTTTGGAATTCATCTATATATTTTCACGCCCACCCTATCATCCTGGATTACTGTAATAATCTTTTTGTCTGCTTGTAGTTTACTCTGCCAAAGTCCATTCTCTATATTGTGAATTAATGATGCTTGAAAACTCACATCAGACCACATTACTCACTATTTAATTCCCTTTAGTGGCTTTTCATTGCTTAAACTTTTTCCAGCTCCTACCAGACTCTTTGTGTCTTGGCTCCTCTTTATTCTTCCCCCACTTCTGTGTGTGTAATGAGGAAGAATCTTTAAACTTTGTTCAGCCCCCCAAATGTGTCATACTTTCTCAGGCCTCTAATCTAACCATATATTATTTGCCTCGGCTTAACATTTTTTCCTCTTTCTCACTCACCTTTTTAACTCTTGCTTATTTTTCAGGTGACAAGTTAAATGTCATTTGGAGGAAAAATATTTCTTGACCATTCTCCACTCCAGACTAAATTGTATGGATTTGGTATATATTTTCATAAATCCCTGTACTTATCTATTCTTAACATCTAGTATTCTTTTTTTGGCCATTGTTTAATTAATTGTTTAATGCATTGTACACTCTGTAAGGTCAATAATCCTCATTATTGTTTAGAACAATGATGTATAATGGATGATAATTAAGTATCTTTTATGTTGTTGAGTATGTATTTGTAACATGTTCCATGCTTCCCCATCACAACTTTCACTGGTTATCCATATCTTTCCCTAATCTAGATAACTATAACCTGCATAAAGAAAAAGAACCTAGTCTGATTTTTTTTGAATAAAGATCAGTGTTAGGTTTATGTGGGCTAATAAATACGAATTTTCTGTTTTTTTTGTTTTGTTTTTATTTATTTATTTTTAATGGAGGAGCAGAGAAATCATTACTTTAATGTTTCTTAATTAAATACAAGTTCATTAATGGAAAATGTACTTTAAGGTCCTAGATACATTGAGTAAAGCTTAAACGATATAGTAGAATAAAAAAAATGCATTTATTTCAAATGCATATGTGTAAACATAAGTAATTATAGTTAAGAGAGAATAAAATATAAAATCTTCACCTTACTTAAACAGATTAAACACAAGGAACACAAAGCCATGTTTATTTAGTATATGTACTATTTTATTAATATGCACATTTAAGAAATGTGGGGAAAATGGAGAGACATTACAATTGAAGGAGAGAGAAAAAAACAATGGAAGATGAAGAAATCTGAGGAGCTCTGCTATTCAAAGCCAAGGTATCAATGCTTTCTGAAACACTCATTTTATCTTGCACATTTAAGTATTTAAATAACTGAATATTAAAACATGAAGTTTTATCAGTTTAAACAATTAGTCTGGCTGCATTTCTTTCTCTTTTATTCTTATTTGAGGATTACTTATGAAATAATATTTGCCATTAAATTCTAAAATTTGTGTTTGTACATAAAGACATGTTTTTTTTTTCACTGTGAACTTCTGAAATGAACATTCTAAAAACTACTGTGAATTTAATTTGCCAAGCCTAAAAATCCTAAAAAAATCAAAGCTTGTTATATTATTTCCACTACTTATTATCTATCTATCATCTACCTATCTATCCATTCATCAATCCATCCATTGTCTATCTATCTATCTATCTATCTATCTATCTATCTATCTATCTATCATCTAATTTGAGGAATTAGATTGCTCAAATTACAACAACTGAAGTTATTTTTAGATCAGCTAGTCCTGAAAATTAATATTTTAAATTATATAGTGATGTTTTTTGTTGGGAAATAAGTATATTAAATAATGTAAATTAGAAGATTGTTAGTGGAAAATGTTTCAGGAATGAATAGGACAATTATAATTACAGCACTTCAAATGTTTTTGTCCTTAAACTTTAGACTTCTTTTAGAATATACCGTATGTGTGTTCATGTGTTTTTGTGCTTGTTTGCAAATGAGAAAATTATTGTTTCACTAGATAAGGGCTTCAATGAGAACACTTTCCACTTCTCACTTAACACCTCTGTTACGGTGGAATGCTACATCTGCGCCACCTCCACCAGAAAGAAAAAACAGCTTAGATTCCTTTGCTCCTTAAGGTGTTATTTTTTAATGTAATTTCCTGCTTCCCTTGCCCCTCACCCTTTGAAAACTTTTAAATATGTTAACTATTTTTCACTTTATCCGATGCATTACTTCTGACCACTAAATCAGATGAAACATTAGGTAAGCTAGATGTGTGATGGTAAGAAAAGGACGAGTTGTTCCTACACACTTGCCACTCCCCAGCATGTTCCTCTCTGACATTATGTGAACGGTAAGGTGCACCTTATGGAACGATGCCCTTTACAGTACTGGCTTGCTGAGTTGCTGAACAGCCCGTTCAGCAGAGTGAACGTATTTGAACACCCTTGGCTGAGGAGCATGAAGTCTTCATACTACTTTTCTTCTTCACTCTTTTGTGAGCCCCCTTTTTGCCATTGTCATTATTTTCCCACTGAATTACTTTTTAATTCTCAGAAAATTGTTTGACTTCCCCACAAAAGACAAAGACAAACAAATTGTGGTTGTTTTCCTCATTAAGATGCACACTGGATGATAATGGCAACTCAAGGACAGTAGGCCTGAGGTGCACGTTGGGTACTGCTTCAGACTAAATCACAAGCAGAACTGAGAAGATAGAAGAATCAATCCTTAAACCCTTAATATCAAATTGCTCATAAATATTAAATTACTATTCTGGGAGTATATGTCCATAGACAACATATATCAATTGATTTGCCATTCCCATTTCCAGATAAGCACTTTTTAAGTCAAATAAAACATCACATTTAACCTAAAAAAATAAGATAATATTCCTGGATATCTTCCTTTTCCTAATTTATACTCCATTGTTTTGAATACTTCGGCTTTTCAATTAATCATTTAAAAATTATGTTACTTTCATACTTCATACTCAATAATATATATGCATATATATACATTTATACTTCAACTTAAATGCATATATATTATACTTAAAATATGACAAAAATTTTAATCAAGTATAAAAAGGTTTTAGCTCTTAAAGCCTTTCTAGAACTTTAGAGATATATACTTCTAGGCGTAACTATATATTATTATCCTGGAAAAGAGATTTGAGAATATTTGTGATTTTATTTAAAACACACCAAAACTCTCAATTTGTCTTTAAGGTAATAACTTTATTTTAGTAGTAATTAATAAATTGAGGCAGACACTTTACAAGTTATGTCATTAAGTATGAAATAACATTAGTACCATAATAGCCATGAGTCATACAAAAAGATTCTTGACATTATTGCTCTATGATAAGGGCTAATACAATGAAGATATAATTTTTTAAATGATAACTTGAAAGAGCAAAGAAACATTAGTATATTTTCCAACTTGGTCTTGAAACCTATTCAACACTAGAAGTTTTGCAGATATAGTACTTCGGAATATTGTAGCATGTCTATATTCTAAAACAATGCACTAGTCTTTTGCTTCTGTAAATTCACACAAACTAATTTATTTGTCTAAAGTTATGCTATAGTTTTACTCATCTAGGCACAGATTTAGGTCTGTGACCAAACTTAAATGACTTTAATTTAGATCTCACCTAATTTTTTAAAATTAAGAAGTAAGTATATATAGAAGAAAATGACTTTTTTATTAAGCAAATAATTGCCTGGTTTCTGCTGTCATGTAATTTTCTTCTTTTGTTTCATAAACTTATACCTCAGCTCTCTGCAGCTGTTTGCAACTATTTCATATATTCAGCCCAGACTTGCTCCTCAGTTCCAGAACTGCATTACCTACTTCCTATAAAAATTTCCAGCCGGATTTTCTACAAACTCCTAAAACTCAGTAATATTAAAATATTCTTTTTTTCCCCCCCTATATCAGTTAATAGTGCCACTGTGCATCTGGTTGACTTAGCAAGAAACCTGGGATTAATTCTTAATATCTGCTTCTCCTTTACCCGCCTCATTCTACATTTTCTAAGAGTTTATATTTGAAGGAATTCCTGAATCTATACACTCCTCTCTATTCTTCCTGCCACCACTTTTGGCGTGGCTCTTATCATATTTCTTCTAGGCAGTTGAAAAACCTTCTAAATAATTTCTTAATTCATCAGATAACTTTTATATGAGAGTTCCTCTAAATTGTATAAAGATATCATTATCCTATTTGCAAGTATTCAATGACTTCAGAGCAATAACAAAAAGCATCAAGGTTAAACTTCCCTTAGCATGAAGTATACATAATCTGGCCGCGTACCACCCTCTCTCTTTCATTCTTGTCTCAACCCCAGCTCTTATCCTTTCCCATCTCACACCTCTCTTTCTAGTGCTTCCAGACTCTTATAATTTCTCACTTGGTACCCTCACATTTTTCTGTCTGCTGGTAATGTTCTTCCTCACAATTTTCTCCCTGAAAAACCCCAGCTTTCTTTACTTGAAAATTAAAAAATATTTTTCCTGTAAGAGTTTAGCTGGGTACCTCTTTCTTGAATTATGAACATGTTCTTCCTTGTGTTATCACTGAACCATTTCATACATCATATACATGTGTTTTTGCATTTCTTTCTCTGGTAATTAAATTTTAAGGTTCATCTGTCATGATTCTTGATTTTCTGAACTAATTGTATATTTAATGCTAAGTTCCTTTATATTCTCGTTTTCAATAAAAATAGTTTTGTTTACTCCTGATACAGGAGAACAGTGGTGTAATATTACAATACAGCCTGATAAAATAAAGACCTTAAGAACCAAATCCTGTTATATGAAGACCCATGCAATGGTCAGCTTTAATTAGAAAAGAATTTTCTCCTTTTAGCCTTTTACTGCCTTATCAGTTATTTGGCGGTGGACAGTTATTTTCTCAATTCATGTTGAGTTTAAAACAATCAAATGAGTATTTGGAATGGTCTATAGTAGAAGATAAAAGAATGAGACTTTACTTTTCTAAATTCTTACTAGTTCCATTCTCCGTATATAGTCTCCTATTACAACTATTTACATTTCTATGAATGTAAATGTGAAATTAAGCATCCATAGGATGCAGATCAAAGATGTCACAATAACTTCAAGAAAGTAATAATATTTTACAGAGACATTGTTAATGTTGAGTAAACATAAAGACAATGTCCTCTAAAAATGTATACATTCTGATGCAGAACATAAGTTTTCTCAAATAGAGAGAAGCTTGAGCTGCAATGTTCAAATCATTGCCTCACCAACATTCCACCAAACTTTTACTATTCATACTGTTTGCTAGGCAATAGGTCCTTGGCATTCACAGATATGTAGAAGCTAGTTCCAATTGTTTCCTCATAATCTTAAAAGCCCCTCACATGGTGGTCTGAACATAAAATCTTTTTTTTTTTTTTACTGTGAGGTTGGTATGTGATAGAGATTCATTTAGCTAGTAAAGCAACACGTTTAAACACTATTCTTGCAATTCTTGTATTTGAATTACACTACATCATGAGTAAATCTCATGAAGTAATGTAAATATTCCAAAACTAAAAGGAAACCAACCAATAAGTATTGTAAATAAAAGCAAGGAGACATTGCAAAAATATCAGCATTCTCCCCCCAAAAATTAATTTTAAATGACATTAATCTGCATTCATATGATTATCTTAAAAGGTCATTTAAATTTTTCATTCATATTTTAATGTATTACATATCAGAACTTTTATTCTATCAGAGACTTGGGAACTTTAAAATATGTTGAGGTATATTCTTTTTGAATGTCAAGAATCTAAAACATTAAGTTAAAACTGATTTTGATTTGGAGTAAATCATCAATGAACATTTCTAAGCATGAATTTCATTTGCGTTTATATTAATATATTTCTTTCAGAAGGAATAAAAGCTAAATTTTACACAATGTATCTTAGGTCTATGATGTCTTAACTTCTTGGAGTACATGTGTCCAGTTTGCTGCAAATCCATTTCCTAACCAAATGGGTACTGGCGCTACTAATTCCAATTTTGTGTAGATAGGCACATTCTCCAAATCCAATTATTTTAAACCTGAAACAAAACACAAAACAAGAAAAAGGCCATAGAATGAGTGAAATCTTCTCGTTAGACAAAAATTTCCTCTAAGGTGAGCTTTTACTCTAACCTTATACCATATTGTTTGAATAGAATGCAAATTGAATTCATATGCTTCGTGTGGCCTAAAATGTAACCTATATGATGAAGAAGTGCAGGATTTATTGTCAAATGCATTTTAAATGTGTGTTGCAGAATGCCTAATTATTCAACATCTTTGAACATCAGCATTTTTATCTGTAAGGTGGAGATAAATATAGTTACGTCCCACCATTGTTGTAGAGGTCAAATGATATAATAATTATGAAGCATTGTGCTTGGATTATTATAAGTATTAAATAGCTGGTGTAACAATTTGTATTACCACCATTTCCTGGTTCATTTTATTCTCCCTCATTAAAGGACGCTTTCAGAATGGTGTGTATGAATTATAACTCAGATTGCTCCATGGTGGGAAAGGCTTGGAGCCCCAGCTTTAGGTGTGCAAATTACATACCCAGGACTTACCAACCATTGTATATGGTTCCATTTATCCACTTCCAGGGCTGGCCTGGTTTTCGGCTCAGTCCAATCCAATAATGAGAATGATCAGAATATCGCTTCAGGAATTCCTTTAATAAAGGATATTTACAGACTAAAGATCAAATGCCTTATTCTCTTGGATTTTCTTTCACCTGATTCATTATACTGTTTATATAAATACAGACTTTCAGATTTGGAAATAATCTTAGAGGTGACATTGTCCTTACCTGGTTCATGAGTTAGTTTATGGGTAGTGTTAAGTTCTATAACAACTTCTGTACTAAATTTCATCGAGTAGCCTTCTCTCTTTTCTATCTTCTAAAAGAGCTTTTATGAGAGAGAAATTATCTGTTCCGTGAAGGCTTGGTCAAATTTGCCAATCACTGTTTCTAGGGTTGGTGCCTTTTAGGATGGGAACATTTCATTTAGCAATAAAATATATTGAATGGTTATTGGTGTATTCAGGCTTTACATATGTTCATATATTACTCCAATACATTATAATTTTGATGTTATCATCAATAACCTAGCTTTTTTGTTTCATTTTGGTTAATAGTTGTGTTGCATAATTTTTCCTTTCACTGTAAAATTTCTTTCACGTATGTGTGGGTGTGTGCCTAAGTGCTTAGCTATAGATGTGTAAGTAACATGTAACTGAATTTGTTTCTTCCTAAAAACGAATCTGATAATATTTGTCTTTTAAGAGGTAGATTAAAAACATCTAGATTTTATCACCATTACTATTGTATTTAAATTTATCATGTTGTGTTTTCTGTTTTTCTTTCTTTTACTTTTTCTGAGTTCAGTTGGATTAACATTTTTCTACATCTTCCGCGTATTTGAACACTTTACTTTATTTGAACATATATTTACTTTCATGATTGCCATTTAATTTTTAAGAACTATGCCTACTATCCATATTCTAATTTTTGGTTGTCTAAACAATTCTTTAATTTTTTTGACAATTATTTATTCCCTCAAAGTTTAAAAATTAATTCACATGAATTCACCTGTAATATTTTATGTTTTAAAATCTCTGCTGTCTGTGACTGTTTTTATTAAGGTGGATATGTTTTTTTCTTTCCTGTGATCAGTCCTATCTATTCAGAGAAGCACTTTTGCTTTTGTATATCCACATTGATTGTTTATTTTGCTGTTTTATCTTTTTTCTACTTTTTCACTTACATTAATTTCAAAAATGATTTCAGTGATTATGCTTTTTAAGTAAACTGTCTCTTTTCTTTATTCTATTTTCACATTGATCTGATATTTTTCCATATTTTTTCTGCTTTAATTTTATAATTTATTATTATTTTTCTTAAAGATTTATTTTATTGTTTTTGAGCCACAGAGAAAGACAGAGACAGAGACAGAGAGAAGGGGGAGGGCCCAGAGCAGTCTCCATAGTTGTACACCATCAGTTTTCAAGTGGTTTTGTTGCACACAGGTGGGCGGGAGATGCACAGGGCAGGAAATGGGCTGGGGGCCTCCAGCATGGGAGGCACGCCCCCGCCCCGAGCCAGGGGCCAAACTGGTGGTGGTGGAGGGGTGAGAATCAAACTGGGGGCCTCCTGAATGGGAAGCACACCTCAGTTCAGCATATGAGTCCACACGGGCCGGGGCTGGGATTTGATCCTCGGTCACTGGGGCTGCAAAGCGAGTGCTCAACCTGCTGAGCCATCCTGGCTTCCCAAATTTTATAATTTATTATTCTAATGAATGAAGTGTATGAATTCATTTACATTTTTCAGCCACCCTAATGTACTCATTCAAAAATATTTGTCAGAGTGTTCTACAAAATTAATTTAAACTTGGGTCAATCCCTCTTCTGTTTATACCTCCTAGAATAAGTATTTAATAAATGTTAAATATACCCTTATGATTCTTAAAATCTTAAATTTTCTGTCTCTTGTAACCTCTGACAGTCTACATTTACATTATTTCTGGTTTTGGGGAAGGTTTTAAGTTTCTTCATTTATCCTTTCTGTGCCCCAAAGCTCCCAAATCTTCTTGGTTGTACTGACTCATTTTATAATCCTTTCTAATATTTTTGACAAATGGTTTGTCGTGACTCTGCTTATTATTTTTAAAAATACAATCCCACAAACAGTAACTTTCTTTTGGTGCAAAACAGGTAAGTGAACAATAGTCCGTTATGATTTTCCAGGTCTGAATGATGGAAACTTTTTTGTACTTTCTCCAGATTTTAGTACTCTATTTCCACTTGAAAATGTAGAGCTAGGTAGGCATGCAGTTGAACTTTTTTGAAGAACATTTGAGGTCCTTCTGGTGGGCAATAATATATAAATTGCTTTATACAGGACATAGGGAGAATGTTTCTAAACATTCTAAACATTCCTACTCCTAGTTAAAAAGTCAAATGGGGGAAATCATTTCCTAATTGTTCCTAAAAATTTGTACCATGAGGGTTGATTTGATCTAACCTGTGGGGTGAATGTGTTCTGACCCTGATGTGAGCGGCTTTCTACAGTCAGAGCTGATATGGAAACACAGGGCCTCCTCTCTGTTGGGTAAGAGGGTCTTTTCTGGACTATTCCCACTTCAGCTATAACTTCTGAAAAGATAATTATAGTTCAAAAGTATTGCCTTACCAGTTCTTTTGTGGTGTTGAATACAGCAAGAGTTGCTGCGTGAGAGGCACAGAAGTTCTGGCTTGCTGCCCAGGTTGTTGTATTTTCAGAGAAGTAGAAGCACTTTCCTAGGTAACCAATCCAGTCATCCACGCATGGTGTGTGTTCAGTGGAAGATTTGTGTTTTTCTAAAAATTGATTTAATAATGCATTAAGTACTAAAGGGGTAAAAAGCCCTAAATTTAAAACAATTATTTATATGAATGAAAGCCACCAGAACTGCTTTGGTCCTTCAATCTGAAAGACTTCGTTAATCACTCTTTACATTTTTCCCTAAGTGAGGACAAATCCTAGCTTTTTTTTTGGTACTTATTTTCTCGCTCTGTTGAAAGACATTTTTGATGAACTCTACTCAAGTAGATATTATGACTCAGATTCAAGGGTTGGTGTTCTTCTCAAGTGACACACTTCTCCTGGGTGATCACACTCATTCTCACCACATTCTATATACTCATATATAAATATATATATTGTATTACTATATACTATACAATGTAACTTTATATATGAAGGGCTGTCTGGAAGGCATTTAGCCATGTAATATGAAAACTAGAAGCATTTATGGCTATATTTTCTCTGGACAGTCCTTGAACATATGAACAGTATGTACATATAAATTTATATACATATGGCATATATATAATCATGTGTATGCATATATTTATACATATTTTAATGCATATCTCACAGAATAAGCTAAATAATATATATTCCCCATAAACTTATTTATACATACTATTGTATAAATGTATGTATACATGTGTATATGTACACATTAATTTCTATATATTACTTTGTATGTGTATATATTATATCCAAATTTATAATACATACATTTATTTATAAATCATATATACTTTTATGTATGCATGTCTATATCATAAATGCTACTGTATATATTCAAACATTTTATTAAAATTGTTTTGAGTTATTTGTAGGATAGATATGCATAGTTCACTATTATAAGGGAAAATTTATTATGTTGCTTTTAGGGTCTAAAAGAAACCTATATTTTGTGTAAAAAATATGGTTATTAGACTGGAACAGTTTTTTTATTCCTTTATTTTTGTAACCCATGTGTTTAATTGTGAATTATAAATAAGTCTTGGAAATCTGATCCCATCATCTCAAGCTGCATAACCAGAGGAAAGAAAATGTCTTGCACTTCAAAATAAATTTTTTTTCTTATAAACATAGGCATAAACTAGAAATAGCTAGATAATGTTTTATAAACTGTTTGCTGTCAGTCCATGGTGAGATAATGACCTTGTGACATTTTAACTATGTCTGCCAATACACTGTTTAATTCTTCTGATATTTCTTCAAAATGAGACTTTCTTGATAAAGGAAGCAGTATGGTAATTTATATTTTACCACAAGTTTTTTACCTTGTAGGGACTATAAATAACACTTGTTTCAAAGGAAATTCCACATACATGAAGTTATTTTTATCCTCACAGTATTTAGTGCAGATATTATCCCCATCTTATAGGAGAGGAAACATATGCTTATTCTGTGTACAAAGATATCTAAAATTACTCTTAATCCTGAGCTAAAGTATAAAAGGCATCATATAATAAAATATATTATAGAAGAGTTAACATGAGCATTTTTGGGAAACGGAAAACTTACCTGCTAAAATTGTGGCCAGTATAATTAATAGAATAATTAATAAGAGTATTATGGTGCTGCTGCTGATGATTTTAGAGCTACAATGTCTCTTCTTATTCCTTTTTAGGTGTTCTTGTGACTGTATATTAAGGTTGGAAGAGGTATCATCTATAGAAAAATTAATCAGTTTCATTACTAATAAGTTCAGAATGTTATAGGATTTAATATCAACAGGTACAAGCTAATCGTATTTCTATATACTAGCAATTATCAACAGGAAATTAAAATATAACATACTATTTATAATACCATAAACTGTCACATATTCATAGACAAGTCTAAAAAAAGACACATAAAACTTGCACACTGAAGATTCCTAAATGTTGATGAAAGAAATTGAAAACATAACTAAATGGAGAGAGATACTGTTTTCATGAGTCAGAAGACACAATATTATTAAGATGCCAATTCTACTCAAATTAATTTATAGATTCATCACAATACCAAGTAAAATTCTGAGCAAGCTTTTTAATTTTGTAGAAATTGGCAAATTGTTTGTAAAATATATATAAAAATGCAAAGGAACTAGAATAGCTAAGTTTGAAAGACAACTAAGTTGGAGGAATAAAATTACCCGATTTAAAGATTTATTCTAAAGTTACAGTTGTCAATAAAGCATGGTATTATTGGTGTAAACATAGATAAATAGTCTAGAAATAAAACCACAAATATGTGGACACCAGATATTTAGCAAAGACACAAAAAGATAGTAATTTTGACAAATAGAGCTGGAATAGCTAGATGACTCTATGCAAAAACAACAACAAAAAATATTATAAATTTATACCATATCCTATATATAAGAAATTTATTCCAAATGGATCATAGGAATGAATGTAAAACCTAAAACTATAAAACTTATAGAAGAAAGCCTAAGAAACAGTGTTTTTTTTATTTGGGGGGGGGGAGTGGTTAGACAAATATTTCCTTAATCCAACCCCCAAAGCATAATACATTAAAAATGAAATAAATTGAACTTTCTGAAAACTAATAATGTCTGTTCTTCAAAAGATAGTATTAGCAAAATGAAGAGACAAGCCAAAGACTAGAAGAAAATAGCTGCAAATCATATAGCTGAGAATGAACTTGTGTCTAGAATTATTAAAAAACAACAACAACACCTCTTAATACCTAATAAGAAAACAAACATATTAAAAATTCTGAGCAAAAGAGTTGGACACTTCATGAAATAAGATATATGAAGGCTGTCTGGAAAGTATCCAGCTATGTAACCATTCTCATTGTATTGGCAATGGCTGGATTATTTTCTGGACAGCCCTTGTACAGATGGCAAATTGAACATAAATAGATGCTTATCATCACTAGTCAGTCATAAAGAAAACACAAATTAAAACCAAATTTAGAAACCACTATATACTTATTAGAATAAGTAAATTAAAATGTTTGACCACATTAAGTGTTGGTGAAGATGTGAAAGAACTAGAATTCCCAACCATTGTTGGTAGAAATGCAATATAGTACAAACATTTTGGAAAGTAGTGTAGATGTTTCTTAAAAAACTAAATATACACCTAGCATATGATTCATCCATTCTACTCATAGGTATTTCCCCAAGAGAAATGCAAGCATATGTCCATACAAAGACTGGTATATACATTTTTATGACAGCTTTATTTATAATAACCCCAAACTGGAAATTATCTAAATGTCCATTAATGGGTGAATGCATAAATAGGCTGTGGTACGTCTATATGAGGGACTACTAGTCAGGGAAAAAAATGAACTATTGATACCTACAAATCATAGATCAATATTAAAATAATTATACTGAAGAGTATACATATGATTACATGCATATAAAATTTCAGAAAATGCAAATCTATTTATGGTGACACAAAGTTCACCGGTGGTTGTCTCAAAGTAGGCATGCTGAAAGTGGCTGGAAAAAAGATTACAATGGTGTATGAGAAAACATGTGGTGTTGATGGATAGATTTATTAACTTGAACATATTTGTGGTTTTAAGGATGTACACCATATATGTCAAAATGTATCAAATTGTACACTTTAAGTATGTGCATTTTATTATATGTCAATTGTATCTAATTAAAGATGTTAAAATAATACAAAGATCAGTTATCTTTTATTCACACAGTGTGCATCTTTATATTAGATACATTAAATAGGTAACTGAAAATAATCTGGCATGGACAGAAGAGATGAAGTGCATAGAGACACTGACTCTCCAGGAAGGTTAAGATTCAGAGTGATGGCAGGGACTCCCCAAATACAAATTCAGTTACTTCACAAGCATCTACAGTCTGTCATACATGTGCTCCTTACCTGAAGACAAGGACTCTCCTGCATTTGTCAGCCTTATGTCATCAGCCATGTCTCTTTTTGAGTTAAAAAAACACAGACTGGTCGTAATGAACACACTGGATTCAAGATCCCTGGGCTTAACTTCAATAATGCAAAGGAAGGCAATCTAAAATAGAATACAGTATTTAGACAATGAGAATGAGAATACAATGTTAAGACAATCTAAATTGAAAATGTAACATTAATATGAAAATTATGACAAAAGTTCCTCAGAAATCTGATCACTCATAGAACTCTTTCCCTGTTGGCACATGGTTATTCAAAAATTATTCTATCTCATGGCAGTTTTTGAGGAGCCACTGGAAAAGGTTAAGACTGAGATAATTCTTCTGATTGTTGGAGTGAGTGGAAAGGAAGTGAGGTTCAGTGATTGATGAAGACAACAATTTGAGTTTTCACACTATTACTCTGACCTACCAGAATGTTTACTTAATTTTGATCATTATGGACCCCATTTACAGATCCAAGTCTAAAGAATTTGGGCATGAAATAGTAACTTAGACTTCAGTGAAAAGAACATGAATTTGCTTTAGTAATAATAATAGTAAACATAATATCTAATATTTATTGTGTTTACTCTATGGTAGGCCTATTTCTGAGCTTTTAACTTTTGTGACTTAATTTAAACTCATTATCAAATAGGAGCTTATTATTATCATTAATTTACAGATGAGGCAACTTCTTTTTTTTTTTTTTTTTTTA
>PVKE010025273.1:0-23179 GCA_004027555.1 Craseonycteris thonglongyai | reverse complement strand
GAAACTGTCTGATTGTTACCAACCAATGTCACCCCATTAAATTTAACAATAAAATATAATAATATTAAAAAAAAAATCAGTTTAACCCAGGAAAAAGAAAAAAAAAGAATAAGACTGGAGGCATCTCACTCCTGATTTCAATCTATGCTACAAAGTGTCGATATTTAAAACAGCTTGGTATTGGCAGAAAAATAGACACACAGGACAACAGAACAGAATTAAAAATCCAAAAATAAACTCACAAATATATGGACAGATAATTTTTGACAAAGGAGCAAAAAGTATACGATGGAAAAAATAAGGACTCCAGTAAATGTTGCTGGAAAAATTAGAAAACTGAATGCAAATGTGTGAATATGAACTGTGAACTGTCAACGTATACCAAAATTAACTCAAAATTGATTAAACACCTCCACTTAAAACCTAAAACAGTAAATTGTATACAAGAAAACATTGGTAATAAACTTATAGATTTTGAGTACAGTAAGGACTTTGAACCTTACCTCAAAAGCAAGGGAAATAGAAGCAAAAATAAATGAATGGGACTTTATCAAACGAGCAAACTTCTGCACAGCAAAAGAAACAATCAACAAAGTAAAGAGGCAACCAACAAACCGAGAGAAAATATTTGCAAACAATGATTCTGATTTGGGCTAATATCTGAAATATATAAAGAACTTTTACAACTCAACAACAAAAACATACAATCTAGTTAAGAAATGGGCAGAGGACGTGAACAGACACTTCATCCTTGAACACACACAAATGCCCAACGGATTCATGAAATAATGCTAAACTTAACTAGCTATTAGGAAATTGCAAATCAAAACCACAATGAGATACCTCCTCACAACTATGAGACTAGCTATTATCAACAAGATAAGAACTACCAAGTGTTGGACAGAAAAAGGACACCGCTGGTGGGAATGTAAATTGGTATAACCACCACAGAAGACAGTTGGAGTTTCCTCAAAAAATTAAGAATAGAATTACCATATGACCCAGAAATCCGTCTTCTGGTTATCTACCAAAAATATTTGATAAACTTAGTTTACAAATATATATGTACCTCAATGTTCATCACAGACTGTTCACTGTGGCAAAGTTTTGGAAACAATCAAAAAGTGTCCTTTGCTGGAAGAATGGATAAAAAAAAATTGTTATATATATATAATGGAATATTACTCAGCCAGAAGAAAAGATGAAATACTGCCATACTGCCATTTACAATAACATAGATGGAATTTAAGATAATCATACTAAGCAAAATAAGCCAGACAGAAAAATCTAAGAACCATATGACTTCATCATATGTGGAATATAAAACTGAAAGCAACAAAGTAAGAAAACCTCATAGACATAGTCAATGGTTTGGTGGTTACCTGAGAATAAGGACGGAGGTGAGTGGGGGAGGAGGGGGGGCATCAAATATATGGCGATGGAAGAACTGTCTATGGACGGTGAGCACACAGTGCAAAATATATACAATGTATTGTAGAATTGTACACATAAAACCTATGCAATTTTTTTTTACCAACAATTGTTATCCTTATAAATTTAACAATAAAAAATAATGATACTCATAAAAGACTTCAGCTCAGTTCACAGATGTATGTATTTACTAAGTTGTATGTACTATTGTTACTATATACCCAATATTTCTAATGTGGCTGTCATAAAGATTCCTTAAAGAGTTCTGTTAGTAGCTCTATTTGTGTCTGCTCTTTTCTTCAATAATACTAATAAATATGCTCAATGTTACTGATACATTGATAATTATCAGAATTTTTATAATACTGTGTGAATATTGACACGTATATCTACACAAATAGAATTCTACATAAAGTGATATAAATAAATATATGGATTTTTTTATTGTTGATGGTTCTCAAACTTAAACACACATAGTAACGATCTGAAGAAATTTAAGTATGGAAGGTCTGCACCACATTTTGAGAAACAACACTTTAAAAATTCCAAAGCATTTTGGAAAATGTAACATTTAGTTGTTTGAATCTTTAAAGGTTTAGCCCCTCAGTTTACCAGTTTACTCAAATTTCTTCTTGTCCCCGACCCCAAGGAAGACTATGTTTATCACATTGTTTGTCCAGGATATTACTACTATGATATAAACTGATACCAAGGTTTGCAAATAACATACAAAATGTTTGCAAACATTTTCAGACTGCTTCCTGCCCAATGTATTACTAAGGTTCTAAAAACAAAACTAGGGGAAGCTAGGATGGCACAGTGGGTTAAGCACTCAGTTTGCAGCCCCAGGGACCAAGGATCAAATCACGGCCCTGGCCCACGTGGACCCATATGCTGAACTTGGAAGTGCCTCCAGTTCAGTTCTCACCGGGGTGAAGATCCTGGCCTGGTTACTGCCCTGTGCAACCCCTCTCCCACCTGTGGAATGAAACTATGTATAAAAACAAATGATGTGCAGCTATGGCGACTGTTCTGGGCCCTCCCCCTTCTCTCTGTCTCTGTTTCTATATCTCTCTCGCTCTGTCAAAAACAATAAAAATAAATCTTTAAAAACAAAACTAGCCTACTGGGACATTTAAGACTGTATGGGCTTTATTTTGTTCACTGAGGTGCTCTTCTGTGAGAGTTAACTCAAAATTTGAATGTTAATAAATTTTGGCATAAATTCCTGAACTTGGATAATAGATGTCAGGTTTGCTTATTTCTGTATTCTCATGAAAATTCAGTCTTGTTTCTTATGCTCAAATCTTAATCAGAAATGTGTCTCGACGCACTCAGAAATACATAAAAACTGAACCCACTTTACAGTTGAATTATAAAATAAGAAAATGTATCACACAGTGATCACATTGGTAGATATTGTTTATCCCTACAAAATGCATTTCAGTGTATTTTTTTTTTTAGGAACCTTGGTTACCCTCAAAGATTTGTCAAAATACCTTCTCTTTAGACTGATTTCCCTTTTTGTAATATACCCACTGAAAACAAAAGAAGCAGAAAAATGATTTTGAAAGGTTAACTGCTTTGAAAACTTTGTATCCTCCAGTACTTCCTGTTACACTCTGATGTGTCTTCTCAACCACAACCTATAAATTTAGGCATCTTAAACCAAGAAGAATATTTATTTCAGTATACAAGGAACAAAGAAGTTAGTCCTCAGCTTGTGAGTTTCAACACCAAGACATTGGCTTAAACAAAAGATTTGGGAAGACATTCCTTGATATGTTCAACTAGTTGCCTACCTTGGGAATGAGTCAAAAAGTAAAGTCCAAAGAAAGCTTAGATTAGAAACCATTTAGTGAATAGGAAAGTCTCAATGCCTAGAGAATCAGCAGGATGAAAATGGCCATGAAGTCAGGATAGAGAAGGATAGACAAATATAGATGATGATGCATCAGTGTTTATAGTGCAACAATGAGGAGAGCAGACGCACACCTCATACTTAATCAGCTGGCACAAAATAACCCCTCAATATAGATGAAAGAAATGGGGAACCCCAAATTAATTACATTTTTCTTACTTTGCAGAATAGGAGCTTACCATAGAGAGTTAAAGAAAATTAAAGGAAATTTATTTCATTTTGTGAAACTGACATTAATCTGTATTAAAATCCAAATGAGAAAAATATTTTCTTGAATTCTTACATCAAAATAGCATATAAGCATCAAGCCCAAGAATTTATAATTCTTGTTTGATGGCAGATTTTAACACTCAATAGTTTGGTGGTTACCTGGGGAGGGGTGAGGAGGAGGGAGGGAGAGTTGGGGGGGAGTGGATACCGGATATATGGTGATGGACAGGGAGCTGATTCTGGGCGGTGAGCACATAATGCGATGCATAGGTGATGTGATGTGGACTTGTACATCCAGAAACAGTCTAATTGTTACCAATCAATGTCACCCCAATAAATTTAACAATTAAAAATAAATAAATAAATAAAATAATGATTGTAAATGTGATTTTCTTAAGTTGTAAACTTTTAAAACAAGATGGAAAAAAGAATCTTCATTATACTTCATATCCCATTTTAACTTGAATTCATGACTTAGCTATTTGTATATAACATGGCAGCTTGGTGATTGCAAAGAACAAACACTTATACTTAATTACAAAATCGTTCGAGTTGACAGCAGAATTGCTAATGTAGTTTTTAAGATCTGTTTTACAAATTTGTGTTAAAAAAAAGGCGTATACTTCTAGAAAAAAAAAGATACTTCTGATTTTCAAATTCTTTATTCCCAGGATTTCTACTTTCCCAATAATATTCATTATATGTCTTATTTTTATTACAGTCCAAGGGATGATTTATTATTCTTCAGTAAATAATGTATTTATGAATTCTATCATTTATTTATTTATTTATTATTTTTTTGACAGAGAGAGAGAGAGAGATACACAGACAGAGAACTGAACTGGGGGCACTCCCCAGTTCAGCATATGGGTCTGCCCGGGCCAGGGCCGGGGCCGGGATTTGATCCTTGGTCCCCGGCACTGAAAAGTGAGCGCTCAACCCACTGAGCCATCCCGGCTTCCCCAAATAATGTATTTAAATGATAGTTAACATAAACTTAGATCAGATGCCAATAATTAAATTTTCTTTCTTTTAGTCATTAAATCTTTAAGTTACCTTCCCTGTCCACTGTCTTAATATGGTTCAGTGGAACTATGGGAACTGTGTAGAATGTATCTTAAAGACAGCACTTAAAAAAATGGATAATGTTATTTTTAGGTGCATACCATAACTCAAATTAGGGAAATGAAGCGTTGCTTTGCATAGGTCCCTTTGTGAATAGGTAAAGTTTTATATAATATATTCTGTGGGTAGATGACTTTATGTAAAGAGCTACTTTGAGAGCTGCCAAGGATACTGGAATAAATCTGGTTACTTTAACAATTTAAATATCACCCGTCTACCCTAATTTATAAAGCAACTTTCCTTCTAAGTTAAATATACTTAACCCAAACATTTTCTAAAATGATTGCTGTGCTTTTATAACCCAAGGAAACCCTTTTCCCCTCATCTGTTTAGAGTAAGACTTGCAATTAGAACTAGGCTGCAGTATTAACTGTACTTAATTGAGTTTAAATTGTCTCTCTTTCCAGTGCTATCAATTAATACTTAATCAACTCTAAAGCTTGTATTCTTACAGACTAATAATTAGACTGTATTTAGAACTTGTTGATATTTTCACAGGTAAAACAAAACAAAACAAACATGTCTGTTTCACAGCTTACATGTGTATGGTTGACTCAAAAAAAGTTTCTGCAGGAATTGGCTGGTTCTCCTTCAGGAAAAAATAATGATATAAATTTCCCAAGAGACCAGCCAATTTAACATAAAGGTAGCCAGGGTGTGGTTCACTAGAATAATTCTTATTAATATTTTTATTACATTTGTTGTGGTGACATTGTTTAGTAAAATTATATAGGTTTCAAGTATACAATTCTACAACTTTATGATCAATGTATTCCATTGTGTGCTCATCACCCATAGTTGGTTCTCCTTCCATCACCATATATTTGACTCCCATTCCCTCCTCCACCTACTCTTCATTTTACCTTCTGATAACAACTAAACTATTGTTTCTATCCATGAATTTAAGGTTGTTTGTTTGTCTTGCTCCTTTTTTATTTTCATTTGTGTATCCCACATAAGAGTTAAGTCATATGGTTCTTAACTTTTCTGTCTGAATTATTTCACTTAGTATGGTAATCTCAAGATCCATCCACGCTGTTGTAAATGGCAGTATTTCATCTTTTCTTATGGCCAAATATTACTCCCCAAAATAAATGAATGGGACTGTATCAAACAAAAGATCTTCTGCACAATAAAAGAAACTATCAATAAAACAAAGTAGAAACTTATGAAATGGGAGAAGATATTTGCAAATAATACCTCTGATAAAGGGTTAACTTCTGAAATGTATAAAGAACTCATACAACTTAATAGCAACAAAAAAATAATGAAGAAAAAAAAGCATCATCAGTAAATGATGCTGGGAAAATTGGAAGTTCACATGGTAAGGGTTGAATCTGAACTGTGAACTATCACCATGTACCAAAATTACCTTAAAATGGATCAAAAGCCTCCACGTAAAACCGAAAACAATAAACTATATAAAAGAGTTAATATTAGTACTAAACTCACAGACCGTGGGTTCAGAGAGAACTTTATTAACTTTACCTCAAAGGCAAGAGAAGCAAAAGCAAAAATAAATAAATGGGACTACATAAAACTAAAGAACTTCTGCACAGCAAAAGAAACCATCAACAAATCAAAGAAACAACCAACCGAATGGAACTCAATATTTGCAAACATTGCCTCTGATAAGGGGGCTAATATCTAAAATATACAAAGAATGCATAGAACTCAACAACAACAACAACAAAATTCAATGAAAAAATGGGCAGAAGACTTGAACAGACATTGTTCTCATTAAGATACATAAGAGATATATAAAATAATGCTCAACTCCACTAGCTATTAGGGAAATGCATATTGAAACCACAATGAGATACCACCTCATACCTGTTAGAATGGCTATAGTCAAGTAGACAAGGAATAACAAATGCAGGAGAGGCTGTGGAGAAAAAGGAACCTTCATACACTGCTCTGGGGAATGTAAATTAGTATAATCACTATGGAAGATAGTATGGATATTCCTCAAAAATTAAAAATATAATTGCCAAATAACCCAGCAATCTCTTTGCTGGCAATTTACCAAAAACAAACAAACAAACAAAAACCTTGAAAACATTAGTCTGTAGAGATGTATGTGCCCCAGTGTTCATTGAAGCACTGTTCACAGTTGTCAAGTCATGAAAAGAAACAAAGTGTTCTTTGATAGGTGACTGGATAAAGTTGTGTTACATTTATACAATGGAATATTACTCAGCTATAAGATAAGATGAAATACTGCCATTTGGTACATGGCTAGACCTTGAGTTCTACATGTTAAGCAAAATAAGTCAGAATTAAAAAAAAAAGAACCATATGACTTCAGTTATATGTGAAATATAGAACTGAAAGTAACAAAGAAACAAAAACTCATGGATACAATCAGTAGTTTAATGGTTACCTGATGGTAAGATGGGAGGAGAGAGGGGGCATCAAATAAATATATGGTGATGGAAGGAGAACTGACTCTGGGTTGTGAGCACACAATACAAAACATAGACAATGTAAAATTTTACACCTTAAACCTATGTGATTTTTGCTAACTTATGTCACCCCAATAAATTGAACAAAAACAAAAAAAAAATTCCAATGACATATAGGCAGAGGATTTTAACAGATATTTCTCCCAAGAAGACATAAAAACAGCCAACAGATGTATGAAAAACTGCTCAACTTCACTAGCAATTAGGAAAATACAAATCAACATATAACTAGATATCATCTTGCCCCTGTTGGAATAGTTATCAACAAGACAAATAGTAACACATGTTGAAGAGGCTACACAGAAAAAAGTAACCCTTATTCACTGCTGATGAGAATGTAAATTGGTACAGCCACTATGGAAAACAGTATGGTGGTTCCTCAAAAAATTTAGAGTAGAGGTATCATATGACCCAGAAATCCCTTTTTTTGAGTACCTATCTCTCCCAAATCACTAGAATTATTTGATGAATAATAGCCAGTAACTAGAGTTTTCAGTCACAGTAAGAGGTAAGATTATGGTTTAAGAAAATAGAGTTGTTTTGCAATAGTTATAGAGATTTAACTATGCAGCATCAGTAAATTCTAGAGGGGGAGGGAAGCTGTGATGGCTCAGTGGGTTAAGTGCTTGCTTTGCAGCCCTGGTGACTGAGGATCATATCCTGGCCCCGGCTCGTGTGGACCCATATGCTCAATTGCAGTGTAATTCCCATGCAGGAGTCCCCCAGTTTGGTTATCCCCCACCCCAGTTCAGCCCCTGGCTTGAGGGGGTGTGCCTCTTGTGCTGAGGCCTCCAGCCAAGTTCCCGCCCTTCATTGTCCCCGCCCACTTGTGTGAAACAAAACTGTGTTGAAAACTGAAGTTCAACTATGGAGACTGTCCTGGGCCTCTCTCTCTCTCTCTCTCTCTCTCTCTCTCTCTCTCTCTCTCTGTCAAAAACAATAAAATAAATCTTAAAAAATAAATTTTAGAGATCTGCTGTATGATGGATGTAGTGCTTAAGGTGAACAAAATTGAATTGCACACTTCAAAATCTAGTGTCAAACCAATAAATTTAACAGTTAAAATATTTAAAAGGATAGAGCTCTTGGATTTTTTTCCATCAGCAATTTATTTTTTCCAGATTTATTAAAATATAATTAAAATAATCATTGTGTAATTTTTACTTATTGTTAAATTTATTAGGGTTACATTGGCTAGTAAAAATAACATGGGTTCCAGGTGTACAACTCTGCAGAACTTTGTCTATGTGTTACAATATGTGTTTACCATCCAGAATCAGCTTTCTTTTTATCACCACATATTTAGCTCCCCCTCTTCCCTTACCCTTAGGAAACCACTAAACTAATGACTATGTCCATGAGATTTTATTTATTTGTTGTTTTCAGTTTTATATTTCATATTTGAGTGAAGTCATGTGGTTCTTAATTTATTCTGTCTGGTTTATTTCGCTTAGCATAATGGTCTCTAGTTTCATCTATGTTGTTGCAAATGGCAGTATTTTAGCTTTTCTTATACTGCAGTAACATTCTATTGCGTATATGTACAACAGCTTTTTAATCCAGTCACGATCAAAGGGCACTTTTTTTTGTTTTCACGACTTGGCTACTATGTACAGATTAAGGTTTTCAAGTTTTGGAGTTAGATACCCAGAAATGGGTTCTTGGGTCATATGGTAGCTTCATTACCAATTTTCTGGGGATGCTCCATTTCACCACTGATATTCATTATAGTACTGGACATTCTAGCCAGATAAATCAGACAACAGAAAGAAATAAAGGTATCCAAACTGAGAGAAGTCAAACTGTCACTCTATGCAGGTGACATGATTCGTCACACAGAAAATTCTAAAGACTCTACTAGAAATCTATTAGAAACAATACACAAATACAGTAAAATTGCAGGATACAAAATTAATGCACAACAATAAATTATATTTTTATATTCCAACAATGAAACACTGTAATTTTAAATTGTATGATATGGTGATTTGGTAAACGTGATGGGGATGCCACAAATGTGTATACATTTTAAGATATATTATCTACGTATTAATTTTTTAAAGAGATTTAAAATTATTTTTGACATACAGAGAGAGACAGAGAGAAAGGGGAGGGCCCAAAGCAGTCTCCATAGTTGTACATCATCAGTTTTCAATATGGTTTTGTTGCACACATGTGCGTGGGGCCATGCAGGGTGGACTCTGGGCTGGGGGCACTCAGATGGGAGATATATTTCACCAAGCCACAGCTGAACCACGGGGCAAGAACTGAACTAGGGGCCGCTCACATATGAAGTACACCCCAGTTCATCTTCTGGGCATGCATGGGGCAGGGCCGGGATTTAATCCTCAGTCTCTGAGGTTGCAAAGTGAGAGCTTAACCTGCTGAGTCATCCCGGGTTCCCTATGTATGAAGTTTTAAAGTTGAATTGAATTATTGTAGCAATATGTAGTATGACATTCACTCAAAAGATGGCTCTTAATCAAATAAATACTAGGGTCACCATGTGACATTCAGGACAGTCAAAGAAAATGAGAGAAGCTGGGTTGTCTTTTGAGGAGAGCAAGAGCATTTTAAAGTGGTATTTGAAACTTGAAATGTTGTGGCAGTACAAAAACAATGGAGGTTTGAGTATGCAACAGAAATTCCAACATACCTAACAAATGCAGGCATTCATGATAAGTTTGAGATGCATGGTAAATTAACATGGGATATGCAGCAATACAAGTGGACACTTTCTTTGGTAAATGTTGCTCAAGAAGTAGTTAGCCATAATCATAAGTGTCTGGATGCTGATAATAATCATTTTGAGCACCTCTTGTAATTGCAGAAGTCAAACATGACTTGTAGTCATCTTTTGTTATCAGGTTATATTAAATAATTACAATTTTAATACAACTTTTTTCTCTTTATTAGAGTGTGTTATACATTGTTTGGCACCCTCTTTATTTTGCAATATGAATACCACAATAATGTTAGTTAACACATTCATCACCTCACATGCTTACCATTTTCTTTCTTTGTGTGTGTGTGCTTGTGTGTGTGTACCCTTTGACCAACACTACCCTATTCCCTTCATCTTCCAGCCCCTGGCTACCATGAATCTACTCTCAAAATCAATGAATTTATCTGTTTAGATTTCTTAAATAAGTACCATCATACAGTATTTGTCTTACTCTTGTCCGACATACACATTTAACCTAATGATCTCAAGTTCCAACCATGTTATTGCAAAAGTAAGATTTCTATCATTTTGTTAAATTAAATTTATTCTGTTGACATTGGTTAGTAAAATTATGTAGGCTCCAGATGTACAATTCCACATTACATCGTCTACACATTGCATTGTTTGCTCACCACCCAGAGCTGGCTCTCCTTTTATCACCATACATTTTACTCCTCCTCCTTCCTCCACACATTTCCCCCTGTTAGTCTCAGGTAGCCACTAAATTATTGACTGTGTTCATGAGTTTTTGATTCTTCATTTTTATACTCCACATATATGAATAAGTGAAGTCATATGGGTCTTGATTTTTTTAGTCTGACTTATTTCACTTAGCACGATGATCTCAAAGTCCATCCATGTTGTCACAAATGGCAATATTTCATCTTTTCTTATCACTGGGTACAATTCCATTGTGAAAATGTGCCACAACTTCTTTATTTAATCATCTATCAAAAGACACTTTGTTTGTTTCCATGACTTGGCCACTGTGAAAGGTGCTATGATGAACATCAGAGTACATAAATCTTTGCAGATGAAGGTTTTCATTTTTGTTTTTTCAGTAAATACCCAGAAAGGGGATTGCTAGGTCATATGGTAACTTCATTCCTAATTTTTTGAGAAACGTGTTATGTTCTATAGTGATTATACCAATTTACATTTCTACGAGCAATGTAACAGTTCCTTTTTTTCCACAGCCTCTACAAAACTTCTTATTAGTTGTCTTATTGATGATAGTCATTCTAACAAGTGTGAGGTGATATCTCATTTAGTTTTGATTTGCATTTTCTTAACTTCTAGTAAAGTACAGCATTTTATTTTTTTTCATTTATCTGTTGGCCATTTCTATGTTCTTTTGGAAGAAGTGTCTGATCAGTTCATTGGCCCTTTTTTAAATTAATTGTTGGTATATTTCTATTTGTTGCTGAGTTGTGAGAGTTCTTCATATATTTTGAATATTAGCCCCTTAATCAAGGAGTTTTTTGCTAATATTTTCTCCCATTTGGTTGGTGGTCTCTTATTCTTTTGGTAGTCTCTTGCTGTACAGAAGATTTTTACTATGATATTGTTCCATTCATTTACTTCTTTTACTTATCTGTTTTTTTTACATCAAATTATACCTCACCCCCTCTTGAACCTAAGGTACATAATTTTAGTAGCAATATTTTCTTCTATGCATTTTACTGTTTTGGGGGTCTCATGTGGAGGACTTTGATTCATTTTGAATTATGTTTGCTATATGGTGACAGCTCATGGTTCAGATTAATTCTTTTCTTTTCACTTTTGTATCTCTTTTTATTAGTATATTGCCACTAATAAAATCTGGGAAGGCCTATATTTCTTTTTTTTTATTGTTAAATTTAACAGGGTGACATTGATTGGTAACAATTAGACAGTTTCATTCTTTTGCACATGGTTTTCTGATTTTCCCAGTACTGTTTCCTGCAGAGGTTTTCTCTTCTTCATTTATATTTTCACTCCTTTGTCAAAAGTTTATCAATCTATCTATCATCTATCTATCTATCTATCTATCTATCTATCTATCTATCTATCTATCTATCTATCTCTATATATATATATATCATTTATCTACATATATGGAGTTATTTGTGGGTTTTCAACAATATTTCATTCGTCTGTATGTCTGTATCTCTGCCAATACCATGCTGCTTTCATATTGAGGCTTTGTAATATAGATTAAAATTGGGGAGTATAATACCTCTGGTTTTATTTCCTTTTTTGTAGAATTTCTTTGGTAATTAAGGGTCTTTTGAGAGTCTATGCAAATCTTATTATTTCTTTGTATATATTTCTTGAAAGAATGCACTTGGGATTTTGAGGTAATTGTGTTAAATCTGTATATTGCTTTGGGTAATATGAATATATAAACTATGTTGATTCTTTCAAGCCATGAACACACAATATCTTTCAATTCCTTTGTTTTCTTCCATTTATTTTAACAGTGCCTTATACTTTTCCATGTATAAGGGTCATATGGTACTTCTATTCTTCATTTTTTGAGGAAACTTTACATTGTTTTCCACAATGGCCATACCTGTTTACATTCCCACTAGCAGTGTACAAGGGTTTCTTTTCATCTTCAGCCTCTTTAGAACTTGTCATTAACTTGTTTTGATGGCAGTCGTCATTCTAACGAGTGTTAAATGGTATTTCATGTGGTTTTGATTTGCATTTCCCTAATAACTAGTGAAGTTGAACATATTTTCATATATCTGTTGGCTGTTTGTATGTCTTCTTGGGAGAAATATTTGTTGAGGTCTTCTGGTCATTTTCAGAATTTATAATTTAGTGTTATTGTTGAGTTGCCTGCATTCTTTATATATTATATTTTGGATATTTGCCCATTATTGAATATATTGTTTGCAAATATCTTCTCCTGTTTGATTAGTTGCCTTTTGCTTTGTTCAAATTTTCTTTTACTGTGCAGAAGCTTTTCATTATGACTTAATCCCATTCATTTATTTTTTCTTTCACTTCCCTTGTTTTTAAGGTTAATAAGTTTAGTGCCTATGCTTTCTTCTATGCAGTATATTATTTCAGGTCTTATATTTAAGACTTTGATTAATTGTGAGTTAATTTAATATATAATGACAGATAGCAATATGCAAAAAATGAAACTATGCTGTTATCTGTCACCATACACACAATTTCTCTCTTGATTTCTTCTTTGACTCATTAGTTGTCCAGAATTGTGTTGTTTAATTCTACATGTATGCAAATTTTTTTGTTTTCTTTCTGTTATTGATTTTGCCTCATAGCATTATGTTTGGGAATTACAGTTAATATACTTTCAATATTTTTAAAATTTGTTAGGACTTGTTTTTGGATAAATATATATTCTATCATAAAGAATGTTGCATATGCACTTGAAAGATTCATGCTGTTCTTCTTGGATAGAATATTCTGTATATAGGTCTAAATTCCATTTAACTTATAGTGTTTTTCACATCAGCTATTGTTCAAACCGCATGTTAAATTTCTTACTACATTAACACAAAAACACAGGGGAAATAAGAAAATTCTACATGATATTGCATATACCTCTTTTCCAAATTGAGATGAGGGTATCAGTGGTGTTTGCACATGCCCAAATTCAACAAATTGTACAAATTTAATCATTTTATATAGCAAGTATACAAATTGTACACATTTAATGTTTTTGTATAACACTTATACCCTTATAAAGCTGCTAAGAAAAACAGTAACTATGGCTTATTCCTAGGGGTCTGTCAGTACAATGCAATATATCACCCACTCTTTGATTAAAAATTGAGAAAATATCACCTCTGTACTTCACTTCCCATGACATAATACAAGCTGAGGCTTAATGTCATGACAGTTACAAATTTCTCCCCCTCTCTTTCTCACTTTGCCTTTCCCAACATCGCTGTTTTTCTTTTTAAAAAATACCACTTTTATTCATGGATACATATAGCTCCACAACAGTAACCTGTGCACTTTTATTGTTGCTTTCATTTAAAATTATCTGACTGCTTCTGTTAAAGTTCACTAGCAATTTATAATTTGATACACAGTCACAGCCACACTGCTCTTCTCAGGAACTATGCCCTCATCCCCTTTCTGAAAGTTCAAAGTATAATTTGACTAGAGAACTAAACATGTCCTTTTTGAAACAGATAAAAAGCATAGAGGTGTCTCAAGTCTACAAATCATGACATATCCTAAATTAGTGGATGGCAGCCAAAGGGGGCATGCTTCTGTGAGAAATAGCAAGGCCATTGGATGCTCACAGAGCCAGCTGGTAAAGTCCAGGGGTTGGAAGTCCTGGTGGATTTATCTTTAGAGTAGGAGAATGATTTCAAGAGCACCTGTGAGAAGAGCTTCTACCCCTACAGAGAGCTTGAGAGGCAACAGGAGATAAATAATTTCTGATTAATGCATGAAGTTGCGATTGTAGGACCAGAATGAAAGTGTTCTTTAGGTTTCTCCTATTTGTTTTTTTCAAATCCAACCCCTTTTCTAGTCTCTACCAAATCATTCATTTGGATACAAGGTGATGTCATAGCTCTTTAGTGACTACTGCAAAGTGACATCTTTTGTTAATAAGTAAAATTTTACACGTTGCCTAAACTAACTAGTGTATGATTTATTAATTCTTCAGTGACTGTGGAAAACACATTCTTCTGATATTAAAAGAAACTAGTTTAATTAAGTACAGATTCATCAGTGAGTACCAGTATTTTACAGTCTTGGAGCTTCAGTTATGTAAAGCATGTGGTTTTCTGGAGACATGAAGGTTTATTGCTTTAAGCTTACTTATTTGATTTTAATCATTTACTATATAAATATTTCTCAAAAAGATTGTACTCTTCCCTGCCTTCATAAAAATGATAAATATGAATGGTAGTGAACCATTTCCCTCTTTCTTAAGTTATTGACTATGAATTTGTTAATATAATTCATTGCAATATAAATTGGGCTCTTATAGGCTATTGATACATATATAGGGTCATTTGCCCTAGATATTAATAATTTTGTTGTGAGTTTTAGTGGTTTTTCTAAATTCTATTCTCTAAGAACTGTTAACATTTATTTCACTCAACATTTTGAAACTATTCTCACTTCTGTTTTTCTGCTTCTAATGTAAGGTTGATTTGGAAAAATATAACCCAGATATATTATTATTGTAGTTGAAATAAGATATAGAGATAATAAATACAGATAAACTAAGTCTTTATATTCATCAACTTTATTAGTCATTACCACTCTTTTTGTCATCTCTAAGCCTTTGTGATTAATT
Organism: Craseonycteris thonglongyai; assembly: GCA_004027555.1. NCBI lineage: Eukaryota > Metazoa > Chordata > Mammalia > Chiroptera > Craseonycteridae > Craseonycteris > Craseonycteris thonglongyai. The sequence continues at coordinate 8,021 of PVKE010025273.1, read as the reverse complement.
ATGAGTTCCTGACTATATTTTCCATAAGTGAGTCCTAGTTTGGTGAGATGTTGCTATATTTTCATTTCATTTTTGTATATTTCTGAAATTAAGCTTTCATTAATTCTGATTTTATAATTTCAAGAAATTTTTGTGATCGTAATACAAAAAAATCAAGAAATTTGATTTTTATCTACACTGGCATAATTGCTTATATTTGAATACAAAATAGATAATTCTTATGGGATATAAATATCTATAAACTGATTAATGTACAGAGCATTTTCCCTCCATTACATTTGAACTAATCAAGAGTAATCAATCTCAACTAAAAAAGGGAATTTTGGTGGCAACTGCTTTTGCTATTTCTGAACTATTTGTTGTTTTTTTTATAGATTTTCTTCTTTAGTCATTTACTCTCAATGGAAAAATATAGGAAAAATTTAGACTTTCAAACATTTCTTATTTTTTCTGTATATAATATTATCTTAAATTTTATTGAATATAAAATTTGTTATATTAATATTTTTATGTTTCCTCTCAAATCACAAGATGATATACAGCAAAATTAAGTTTTGAGATTTATTTATTTTTATGTACATAAAGGTAAATATTAAATGAAAAGATTTTAAAATGAAGATGTAACAGGTTTTTCTATATTTAATCATCAAACAGTGAGAATGAAGATATTAGTTTCATTTCATGATATCAGATTATAAAGTTCCCATTATAATGGCCACTGTTCTATCTGTATGTGTGTCAGGGTGGGTGGCTGAGTGGTTGAGTAGGTTTTGTATTGGAAAAGTGAGACTAAATTTTGTATGTGATTTCCGCCAATATTTAAAGATAGTGTATTATGTGTAAAAAAGTAGGTTTTGCAGAAAGATAAATCTTCATTTATATATCCACTATCCCATATGTTAGCTGTGGACTAATGAATTTGCATCTTAAGTTGGGATCACTTGTAAAATAATAATAAATAATAATAATAATAATAATAATATATACTTTAGAATATTAGAATTAATATGTCACATAGAAAACACTGGATAAATAGTAATTATTATGGTCCTCATCATCATTATACGTAACTAGAAAAACAGATACATTCAACTCAAACCTCAGCTCTTCAACTTGCTAGTTATGTGATCTGGGTCATGCTAAATTTAATATTTATGATTCTAAGTTTCAATGCCTTAAAAAAAAGATTACCCTTACTTCTTAGTGGCATTATGAAGATTACATGAGATGATTCATGTAAAGTGCCTATTATGGTGCCTATCTCAGGTTCAGCTCTCTTAAAGAATTAGCTCATTTTCTACTCTCCTTTGAAGATCAGATTAAGGAGGAATTAATAATGTGAATCTATCCAAGGCTTTATTATCATTCCATGTCTTTCAATGGACAATCATAGAATCTTTTTTTTTTTTGCCTTATTAGTAAGTGTATGAAGATTCATGCATTGGTGGTAGGAAGGAATGGAAAAATATTTGGGAACACAGGCTTACAGGTTTATTTATTTACTTCAACATCCAGAAACATTTGATGGCATCTACCATGTGCAAAATATTGTGTGTTCTTAAGCTGCAATGTTTCTTAATTAATTATATATTTTTTTCAGTTGCAGATGACATCAGTTATACAGCATAATGGAGATATATATATATATATATATATATATATATATATATATATATACAGTGATCCTCCAGTTAGTCTAGAACCCACCTGGCAATATACCTAGTTGTTGTAACTTTATTGACCATATTCTCTACTGTGTATTTTGCATCCCCATTTTTATTTTGTAACTACAAATTTGTATTTTTTTTATTGTTTTTGACAGAGAGAGTGTGTGTGAGAGAAAGAGAGAGAAGGGGGGAGGGCAGAGCAATCTCCATAGTTGTACATCATTAGTTTTCTGATATAATTTTACTTCACAGGTGGGTATGGGGCTGTGCAGGGCAGGAACCAGACCAAGGCCCCCACACCCCTGCTGGGGCTTCCTACATGGAAAGCATGCCTACGATGGGAGCCAAACTGGGGGGTTTCCCATATGGGAAGCTTGCTCCAGCAAGAACCAGACTGGGGGAACACCACAATTCAGCATATGGGTCCACATGAGCTGGGGCCAGGATACAACCCTCAGACCCTGGCACTGCAAGAGGAGTGTTAAACCTGTTGAGGCGTCCTGGCATCCCCCAATTTGTATTTCATAATTACTTCAATTTATTCACCCAGCTCCCCAACCCACAGCTTCTCTGGCAACCATCAGTTTGTTCTCTGCATCTATAAGTCTGCATCCTTTTGTTTATTCTTTTATTTTGTTATTTAGCTACCACATATACATAATATTGTATGGTATGTGTCTTTCTCTGTCTGACTTATTTCCCTTAACATAATACCCTCTAGGACTATCCATATTGCTGCAAATGATAATATTTTATTTTTATGGCCAAATAATATTCCATTGAGTATACAGGTATGTGCTATCTCTTCTTTATCCAACCATCTATTGATGAGCACTTGGATTGTTTCTATATCATGGTTTTTGTAAATAGTGATGCAATGAACATAGGGGTAAATACACCTTTTCAAATAAGTGGTTTGCATTTCTTCAGATAAATAATGAGAAGAAGAATTGCTGGGTCATAAGGTAATCATATTTTTATTTTTTTGAGGAATTTTCATATTGTTTTCCAAAATGGTTGCACCAAATTGCAATCCCATCAATTGTGCACAAGGGTTCTATATTCTCTACATCCTCACCAACACGTGTTGTTTGTTGATTGATTGCTGATGGCCATTAAGAGGGATGTGAGGTGATATCTCATTGTAGTTTTATGGTGCATTGTTTAATTCATTAATATTATTCAAATTATGATAGGTTGCAAGTATATATGGAGATAATGTATTTGCCATCGCATCCTGAGTCTTAGGCAATTGTTTGATACACAAAAGTAATTTGGTCACAAAGTAGAAGACAAAAGCCTGCCCAACATGGATTTAAGATTTTTAGTTTAAATAGTCCCATATATAAGACATAAAGATTTATATGTCATAAAGTTAGTTTCATATTATTAATTGTATATGAATAAGGCATCTATTAAATGATTATAAATTCAATGGTTACAAAAATACATACTGTGAAAGCTCTTCTTCACATCCTCTCTCACTCCCCACAAATAATATTACATCTTTCCCTGTAGCCTTGAAAGAAACTTTTGAAAGCTGATCTTCATTTACCCTGTTTCTCTCTCTTTTCTATTATTTCACAAAATGAGTATGCAGTGAACATTCAGAAAGAATTGTGCATATTGCTCAAGGTAAAGTGCCAGTGAGATGGCAGATGTTATTACATGAACCTTTCCACAATTCTTACATTTATATCAAACAATATATTCAACCAAGAATAATTTTAGTGCTACAATCCTTGAATGCATCAGAGATTTCCCCACTGATAGGCCTTAAGAAATTAAAATAAATTCTGTAGTTGTGTCATGTGGCATTCTAGCACAGCTGAAAATATACAAGTCATAGTAGCAAATTTGCCCTAGAAAACAGACATTCTTCCAGAGGGGACATTGATCTTGGCTTCTTGAACACTCTTTTGTTCATTGTTTTAAAGAGACTTCAATTTTTCTCTCCATATATTCATTTGAAGACACCTGATTAACTGCTGGTTGTCTTCAAAAATTTGGTATTACTAATGTTTTTTAAATATGAAGCATTACTCAAAGAATTGTAGAAAACAAATTGTCTCCTTAACCAGTTTTTTTCCTGAAGCTATTGGATTGCTGTAAGCTATGTAGCATAATTAAAATTTTAGTGGCTTAAGGAACTGAAGATGACATGCTTTGGAGCCAGATAATACTGAATTCAGATTCAGGCTCCTTTATTTCTCTAGTGAACACCACTAAGTCTCAGTTTTCTATATGTAAAATCAAGATAATAATACCTATGCACAATGCTGTGATGAGAAGTTGAAAGAATTATATAACACAAGAGGTCACTTTAAAAATAAATAATACCATAAAGCACACAAATGAGAGATGATGATAATGATAATGATGATGATGATGATGATGACTTGAAACAAATTAGACTGAAGTAGACAAGTACTTGCTTTGAGTACATTTTCAAGAAGTAGAACTGAGGACAGGCTATCTTTATGGCAATGTTTTATGATGATTCTAAACACCTCAGAATCAACTGATTGATTAAAACAGCCATGAATTGAACCCCTAAAGGCTAGAGAACTGTTTCAAGGTGAAGTGAGTACTAAGGGGATATTCAACAATATGGTTGAGCCCCCTGTGCTGGCAAGGGTATGAAAAAAGGAAATACTAAATGAAGTAGAAGAAATGGTAGACTTTAAGAGCAACAATTTTGTTTGGGTGCCCAGCCCTATCAGCTATATTTGTAGGATTGCAGAAAATCACTTCTCCAATTCTCTGTACAGTTATAATAATGTTTAAGAACAGAATCTCTCTATTCTTGCTCTTTTCTGAGTCTCTGACAATGAAGCCTTCCAGAAATTGTTGGAATGGAGCTTGTTAAAGAGGAGTTCTCATGCAAAAACGTGTTTGCTGTTTCAATGCAACCTGTCAGCACTACAGCACCTACTATACAAGTGAGTTAAAACATGTGCATCAGGGATTTCCTGTTCTCCCTCAAGCTCAACCTATTGGTATCCCAGATATTTCTAGAATATTGTATATAAAAAGACCAAAAGAAAAAAATACAAAATGTGTATATTCTTCACTATTTAACAAAAGGTGTTAGCATATTTAAAGTCAATGGCAAGCATTTTAATTTTATGTGATGCAAGAAGTCACTCTTTACATATTAAGCCCTTCTTAGCACATTCTAGTTTTGTGTTGTCTCAAGTAAAGAAGGATCACATCAAAGTGGCTTCATTTTTCAATCACCTTTTTCCATTTTGAAAAAGCATCATCTGGCTTGTGACTACAATAACTGTGTGGTAATTAGACTGTGAAGTGGCCCTTCCACAAACTGCACCTTAAAAAAGAAGTATTGGTTTCTGTTTTGCTATTCTGAGTAGATTTTGAACTGCTGATTGGGTAATATAATAGGCTACTTTTGCCATTAAACATAGTTGACCCTTAAACAATATGAGCTTAAACTACATAGGTCCACTTACACATAGATTTTTTTTTCAATAAATACACAGCAAGCCATCTGTATCCCCAGGTTTCACAGCTGTGTTTGTTGTTTTGTACAATTTTGTATAAGGTACTTGCGAATCCATGAATTTTGATACCTGTGGGGGGTCTTGGAACCAACCTCCTTTAGAAATCAAAGAATTAGGAGATCAAAGATGGCGGCATGAGAGGAGAACGCCGATAACTTCCTGGGAAGGGCCTTGTGAATAGAGGGGAATCCACAGGGGAAACTCTGAGAAGAAACCTCAACTAAGAGAACCACACAACGCATAACAACATACAAAGGTTAGAGAAAAAGGGGAGAGCGAGAGAGGGAGGGGGAAGCAGCAGTTCGGGGACAGAGACTTGGAGCACGACCCGAGGCTGGCAAAAACAAAGGGGGATTGCGGTTCTACAGTCAAAGTGGAGCTGGATTGAGGGTGGGCTGGAAGCCGAGACCTAGGGAGCGTGGAATCCCCACAACACTATGGACAATTTAACTTCTGAACTCAAGGGACAGTACACAGTGCCCTAATCAGATCACAGAGCCTGAAGTGGAACAGGAACTGTGGAGCAGGGCAGCTGTACTTCCCGGCGGGCGGGGTGAGAGCAGGGCATAAGCCCACAACAGCTCAGCACCCCTGATTTGGGGAGGAGATTGACTGTGAAGGAGCGCCTTCTGAGGACAGGGCTCTTGGAGTGAGGGCTGGGGCTTGAGTGGGCACAGCTGCATTAGACATGCTTAGAGTGAATCTGGCATACTCAACAGAGCTGGGAGCATAGAGCGCCTGCAGCCCGAAGTACGGCCTGTGTGCAAAGGCTTTCGGCGCTCTGCCCACTGGGCCGCTGCAGCACCTCTGCATGCACGCACCTGGGCTTTCGGCACTCCGCCCAACAGCCCCCTGCGGCGCCACTGCCTGAGCACAATTAGGCTTTTGGTGCACCGCTCACCAGGCCGCTGTGGCACCACTACCAGCGCGCAAGTTCGCAACTGGGCTTTCGGCGCCCTGCCCACCGGATTGCCACAGCACCGCTGCCTGCTCGCCAGCCCGCTACATGGCTTTTCGCACCTGGACCACCAGGCTGCCGCAACACCGCTGACAGCGCGCAAGACGGGCTTTCGGCGCCCTGCCCACTGGGCCGCTGCAGCACTGCGGCCTGCTCGCGAGCAGGCAACTGGGCTTTTGGCGTCCCGCCCAGAGGGCTTCTGGGGCGTTGTAGGCCATGCGCGCAACTGGGCTGCCGACCAGGTTGGCGCGGTGTCATGGCCGGCACATGGGACTGCGCAGCCGACCAGGGCCTCTGCCAAGCCCGAGCCCATCCAAGTGATGCTCTGCGGGCGTGGCTTACAGATACAATTCAAGGAGGGGCAGCCAGGCGGAGGAGAGAAAGACTAGAGCTCGTGCTCCCCGCCGGCACTGAACCACAAGCCCCTCTGCTGAAAGAGGAATCTGCTATTGTGTCTCAGGCCCAACTAACCTCCTACTCACATACCCCCACACGTGGCCACACCTTTACAACCCTGCTATCTAACAGCTAAGACAGCAACCTGAAGTGCCCCAGGACACAGAAGCTGTCTGCTTCCCCCAACCATCTCCCAAAATCTCCTTGTCGCACAACTGAGCCCAAAAGAAATATTAAAGAGAAGCCCATCTGATAGGCAACCCCCCACAGGGAAAACAGACTCATGCGTAAAGCAAAAAGAACCACATCAAACACAATGCACACCTCAGAATCCAAAGCCCCTTCAGAAGATCAGGGGCAGTCTTTAGTAAAGGACTTTGCACACTTGGAATCAAAGCTAAGTGAAACAGAATTCAGGGCTGCATTAATCAAGACACTCAGAGACCTCACTCAATGCTGGCAAAGTACCCAGACACAGTTAAATGACCTCAACAACAAATTTTGTAAGCAAAATGAGAACTTTACCAACAAAATTGAGAAGCTAGAGCAGAACCAAAAGGAACTCCTTGAAATGAAAGGCATCATGAGAGAGCTGAAAAAAGAAATGACCAGCATAGGAAACAGGGCTGACCAGCTAGAGGAAAGGATGAGTGACATTGAAGATACAAACATGGAAATGTCACAAAGGGAAGAAGAAAGGGAAAGGAAAATCTAAAGAAATGACAGAGCCCTACAAGAATTTTCTGACTCCATCAGAAAGAACAATATTAGAATAATAGGGGTACCAGAAGGAAGCGAGATTAAATCTTCTCAGAGTCTACCAAAACAAATAGTGGATGAAAATTTCTCTAACCTATGGAAGAAATTACAGCCCCAAATCCAAGAGGAAAGCAGAAGCCCTAACTTCCTAGACCCTAGCAGAACTTCTCCAAGGCACATTGTTCTGAAGATGACAAAAATCAATGACAAAGAAAAAATCCTCAAGGCTGCCAGGGAAAAACAAAAAATAACTTTCAAAGGAAAACCTATCAGGCTGTCACCAGACTTATCAGCAGAAACTCCATAAGACAGGAGGGAGTGGAGTGCAATCATCAAAATATTAAAAGAGAGAAATTTCCAGCCAAGAATGAACTATCCAGCAAAATTAAACTTTACATATGAAGGAGGAATTAAGGCCTTCAGAGATATACAGAAGCTGAGGGAATTCTCCAGCTCAAAACTGGCACTCCAAGAAATACTAAAGGAGGCTATCCGACCTGAATCCAGAAATCAAAATAAATGGAGAACATTTGGGACAACAAAAAAATAAAAAGGAAAGAAGAAATGGATACAGGATATCCTCATATATCAATCATCACCCTGAATGTAAATGGACTGAATTCACCAATAAAGAGGCACAGGGTAGCAGACTGGATTAAAAAACAAAATCCAACCATATGCTGCCTACAAGAGACACACCTCAGCCACAGGGACAAA
>PVKE010025272.1:0-23180 GCA_004027555.1 Craseonycteris thonglongyai | reverse complement strand
TCACAATGCTCCTCTGCCTAGAAAAACCTCTTATCATCCCAGTCAGTCACAAACAAGCGTTTTCTGCAAGTTCTTCATGTAATTTTCTTTCCAGATGATGCCATCATTGTTAATGTTCTCTTTTGGATTTCTTGTTTCTCGGTCAAGTTCATGGCATTGCCATTTGTGAAGAGACCTTCCATTTATCGTGTCAATGTACAGTATATTACGGTATGTTCGAAAAATGTCATTCATTAAAAATTTAATTAAAAAAAGAACTGGTGTTGCCTCGGAAGTGGGGGGTAGTCTTGTACAGCGAATATAGGCCTAAACCTATGTTTTAACTGTAAAATTGGGGTCGTCTTATACACTGGAAAATATGGTAGATGAATGTCAGTTGATGTGACCAACTCACATAAATTTTAAGTGGTTAATTAATGATGAATTAGAACAATTACTGTTAGGTTAATTGCATATTCATAGCATTTCAGCAATGAAAATAAAAGATTTCTGAGTGCTTTTGTCTTATAAAAACAAAGGAAGCATGTCAGGCCACCTTTTCTCAGATGACATTGTTAGAGCACTGGCTCTGAATCTACCACTTAGTGAATCAGGTATAGTTACTAAAGTACAGTAAATGATGTGTCAGGAGTTTAGAGCAATAGCTGAAAACTTAATTTTCTCATTTGAGTTATTTAATTTTAATTTTATTTTTTTATAAAAGATTACACACAATATCTGTTGAGTCTTAAAAATCTTGGAATATAGGAGTTGTAAACTTCTGCCACAATGGGTAATACAAGTGAAATTGTGTTAGAAAATGAAGAGAAAATATTCACAATGAATAACTTGATTAGAAATAGCTCTAATAAAAATTTTATTTATACAGAATTTTAAAGTTGAATGCCTCTAATGCAGCATACTCTAAATAGTAATATTTCAGCAGAGTCTAAAACTCATCACCTTTTTAGATTCATCTTGTCTTTCAACAGGTTGAAGATTCTCTGTGTGTTAGGCACTGTTGCGTATTTGTAGGTGAAAAAGATAAGTGTAGTCAGTGTGCTCATATTGTTTATAATCTGGTTGAAGAGGAAGTTACACTACAGTGTAATACTGTGCACTGAGTAAAGGTAAAGTGCTAAAGTAACACCCAGAAGGAGGCCAGTTCCAATTTTGTTAAGAGGCGGAAAAGTGGTGGTTTGTGAGGCTATGTGAGGAAGTGGAATTTATTCTGAGATCTGAAAGATAAAGTGAAGATGAGAGGAAGTGGAAAGGAAGAATTGTTTCAATCAGAGGGAACTCATTGAGAATTAAGAGTAGTTCCATATGGCTGGATTGTGTACTCTTTGGAAGATGGTAGGCAGGAGCTATATTCTCAAGAGCCTTATAAGCTGCATTAAGGAATTTGCAGTTTATCCTGAGGGCACTGGGACCTATTGTAGAGAGTGGCCTGAACTCTGGTGAGCTGGAGAGATGAAGATAAGTGAATAGATTTTTGAGACATGGGGAAGCAGAATTGAATCTTTGGATTTAATGATTGATTATATTTGGGAGATGATAGGGAAAAATTTGGTGATAAGAGGAATGATTAGGTTTGGGCAGTCACCATTAAGGTATTTTTCGGGATAAAGGAAGAGTTCTCTCATTTCTTTTAGCACCCTGGGGAGACTATAAAAATGTTAGAAGAGGACGGGTCTGAAATAAAATCACTATGTAAAATGTAAGTGTGAACACATAAAACCTTACATTATGACAATTACTTTTGTGTAAGATTTTAATTAAAAATATAGCTCATATACAACATTTTATCAGTTTCATTTACATACCATAGTCGTTCTATATTTATATACCTAAACAACTGAGCACCATAATAAGCCCAGCAACCATCTGATGCCATTCTATGCTATCACAATATAATTGCCTATATTCCCATGTCGCATGTTGCACCCCCATGTCTGATTTGTTTTATACCTGGAAATTTGAACCTCTTATTCCCCTTCACTTTTTCCCCCTTTTGAAATTTTTCGATTAGAGTTAACATTCAATATTATTTTATATTAACTTCAGGTGTACAATATAGTGGTTAGGCATTTGTATAATGTAAGAAGTCCCTGACTAGTCTAGTACCCACCTGGCATTATGCATGATTACTACCATATTATTGACTGTATTCCCTATGCTTTATTTTACATCCCCATGACTAGTTTGTAACCAACAATTTGTACTTCTGAATCCCTTCACCTTTTTCACCCTGTTCCCAACCCCTCTCTCCTCTATCACCCTGATAAATCTACATATATTACCCATCTGACACCATACATACGTACCTTGTGCTATATTATACATCCCTATGACTACTTTGTAACAACTAATTTGTACTTCTTAATCCCTTCCCCTTTTTACCCATCCATATAACCCCTCTCCCAACTGGCAACCATCAAAATGTTCTGTGGGGGAAGCTGGGATAGCTCAGTGGGTTGAGCGCTCGCTTTGTAGCCCCGGGGACTGAGGATTGGATTCCAGCCCTGGCCTGTGCAGACCCATATGCCGAACTGGGGAGTGCCCCCAGTTCGGTTCTCACTAGGGTGAGACCTCAGCCCAGCTCCTGCCCTGTGCAGCCCTGCGGCCACCTGTGGAATGAAACTATGTGGAAAAACCAATGATGTGCAACTATGGAGACTGTCCTGGGCCCTCCCCCTTCACTCTGTCTCTGTATCTCGCTCTCTCTGTCAAAAACAATAAAAAATGAGGGGAAACTGGGATGGCTCAGTGGGTTAAGCACTCACTTTGCAGCGCCTGGGACCAAGGATCAAATCCCAGCTCCGGCCCTTGTGGACCCATGTGCTGAACTGGAGAGCTCCCCCAGTTCAGTTCTCTCTCTGTCTCTCTCTGTCTCTGTATCATTCTCTCTCTCTCTCTCTCTCTCTCTCTCTCTCTCTCTCTCTCTCTCTCTCTCTCTCTCTGTCGGTCAAAAACAATAAAAAAATAAACAAATGCAATTGTAAATTGATTGTTTGGAGAAGCTGGGATGGCTCAGTGGGTTGGGCGCTCGCTTTGCAGTGCCGGGGACCGGGGGTCGAATCCTGGCCCTGGCCCGTGTGGAACCATATGCTGAACTGGGAGCTCCCCCAGTTCAGTTCTCTCTCTGTCTCTGTATCTCTCACTCTCCCTGTCAAAAATAAATAAATAAATAAAACAATAAAAAATGAATCTTAAAAAAAAGATGTCCTCTGTATCTATGAGTATGTTTCTGTTTTATTTGGTTATTTTGTTTGTTTTTAGATTCCACATATAAGTGAAATCACATTGCATCTGTCTTTCTTTGTCTGACATACTGCACTCAGCACTATTTCCTCCAGGTCTATCCATGTTGCTACAGATAGCAAGAACCCATTATTTTCTATGACTGAGCGATATTCCATTATAGGAGGGCAGGCTAATAAATTTTGCCTCCACTGTAATATTTTTTGTTACATTAGACTAATGGTTCCCAATCTTTTTCTACTTGTGTATCCCTTTTAAATGAAATAAATAAATAGTGCCCCCTCCTTTTTTTTAATTTAAATAGCTCTTTATAAATAATGACACTTTTGTTCAGTGCCTATCTTACTGTAAAATAGTAGAAATGAGATAATAAATTAGGAAAGAAAAATTATTACACTGACAGTACAAACCACAGATTAACTTTTACAATATTTATATAAATTAAATACAGTTACTGATTATTTTTCACATATCCCTGAACAGCCCAGTATGTACCCCTGGTATGTGTGCCACCACTTGGGAACCGGTGCCTTAGACATATTTAGCTAGACATAACCAGTTCTGTGTAGTTACATATTAATCTCTCTTCCATCATCCCTCTTTTTAATAAGATTTATTTTATTATTTGAGAGAAGGTGAGAGAGAGAGAGAGAAAATGGGGGAGGGCCCATAGCAGTCTCCGCAGTTATACATCATTAGTTGTGACATGGTTTCATTCCACAGAGGTGGATATGGGGCCATACATGGCAAGTACTGAACTGGGGGCCTCCAGCATGGGAGGCAAGAGCTTTTACTGCATCCCAGCAGTTATTAGCTGCACCACAGTTCAGCATATGGGTCTGCACGGGCCAGGGATGGGATTCGATCCCAGACCTCATAGTTGCAAGGCACGCACTCAACCTGTTGAGCTATCCTGGCATCCCCATCCCTTCCATCATTCTTGACTTTTCTCACAGATGCTTACATTTTTCACTCAGTGCACATCGAAATGGAAGTGTTCAGATGTTCGGTTCAAACAGCGAGTTGATACTGAATTCTTATTAGCAGAAAAAGTTCCTCCAACTTTTTTTGAAATTTTGAAAAAGAAAGTGAGGCCTTCTTAAAGAAGATCATTACAGGTGATGGAACTTGGGTCCATCATTATGACCCCAAGAACAAAAAGCAGTCCATGGAATTCTGCCGTAAGGATCACCTCAGCAGAAAAAATTCAAAGTCTGGCCTCGGCTGGGAAGGTGATCCCTTTCGGTAGTATTCCGTGGACTGCCCTTTGTTCTCAAGGTCATAATGATGGACCCGGGTTTCATCACCTGTAATGATCTTCTTTAAGAAGTCCTCACCTTCTTTTTCAAAAATTTCAAAAATATTGGAGGAACTGTTTCCACTGTTAAGAATTCAGTAATAGCATGCTGCTTGAACTGAATGTCTGATTACTTTCCATTTCAATGTGCAGTGGGTAAAAAATGTAAGAGTGATGGAGGGAGATACCATGTGACTACATAGAGCTGGTTATATCTAGATATGTCTTATGTAACAAAAAGTATTACAGTGGAGGCAAAATTTATCCGCCCAACCTTTTGTGCGTGTGTGTGTGCGTGTGTATGTGTGTGTGTCCTAGTATTAGTCCTTATCCATTCATCCATTGATGGACACCCAGGCTGCCTTCTCATCTTGGCTGTTACAAATAATGCACCCTTCCCCTTGAAGTTGTATTTTGGGTTTCTTCAGATTTATATCCAGAAGTAGGATTACTAGGTCCTTCTTTATTTCTTATTATAGACTTTGTTTTAAATATTTTCTCTGGGATAAGTATTGTTACTCTAGCTTCCTTTTTCTTCTCCATTTTTATTTTTAAGAAATAACCTTTTCCATCTCTTTACTGTCAGTCTGTGTGTGTCTGTCAATCTGAAGTGAGGGTTTTGTTTTGTTATCCATTTAGCCATCCTATGTTTTTGAATGGAGTATTTAATTTATTTATATTATAAGTAGTTGTTGACAGATATGTTGTTATTGCCATTTTATTCATATTTTTTTAGATTTATTTTCTTGTTTTTGATGGAGAGACAGAGACAGAGAGAGACAGAGAGAAGGGGGAGGGCCCAGAGCAGTCTCCATAGTTGTATGTCATCAGTTTTCGACATGGTTTCGTTCCATATAGGTAGGTGTGGGCCGCACAGGGTGGAAACCAAGCCAGGGGCCTTCCACATGGGAAGCACACCCTGGTGAAAATGGAACTGGGGTCACATCCCAGTTCAGCATATGGTTCCACACAGGCCAGAGCCAGGACTCCATAGTTGGACCCTGGGGCTGTAAAGCAAGTGCTTAACCCACTGAGCCATCCCGGTTTCTCTTATTTATATTTTTGAATTTTTAAATTCTTTTTATCTTAAAGAAGTCCCTCTAACATTCCTTGTAATACTCGTTTGCTGGTGATGAACTTATATAGCTTTTTCTTATCTGGGAAGCTCTTTTTCTGTCCTTCGATTTTAAATGAAAGAGTAGTCTAGGTTGTAGGTACTTGCTTTTCATCACTTTGAATGTTTCTGGCCACTTCATTCTGGCCAGCAAAGTTTCTGTTGAGAAATCAGCTGACAGTTTCATGGAAGCTCTTTTCTCTTGCTGGTTTTAGGATTCTCTCTCTGTCTTTAAGCTTTGCCATTTTAATTATAATGTGTCCTGGTGTGGACCTGTTTGAGATTATCTTTTTGGGGGACTCTGTGCTTCTTAGGCTTATATGTCTATTTCCTTTGACAGGTTAGGAAAGTTGTCAGTCATTATTTCTTCAAATAGAGTCTCAGCCCCATCCTTTCTCTCTTCTCCTTCTGGTACCCCGATGGTGTGAATATTGTTTTGCTTGATGTTGTTTCAGAGGTCTCTTAAACCATCCTCATATAAACAAATTTATTTTTCTTTTGCTCTTCTGAGATAATTGTTTTTAATCATAAAGAACTTATAGTTGATTTAATCATATTAAAATCCCAGTTAGGGGTATTAACCAGAGATTTATGAGATACCCTAACATAACCCACTTTGGAAGGAACTATTATTTTTGGAGCCAAGAAAATGTTTTAGATTGATTTGGAAGTATGGCCATACAAGGACATCACCAGTTTCCATAAAATAAATTCCAAAGGAACAGTGTCTTTAATTCAGTATAATTGACTTATATCAAATATTACTGATTTTTAGAGAAAAAAACTTTCTGTTAAGTTTGTGAGAATATTGAGCTGGCTAGAATCTTGTCTGCTTTAATTTTTGTTTTTGGCCAAGTCTTTAAGTATATATGTATGCATTTTATAATTAATGTCAATGTAAAAATTTCATTTGATTAATAGCATTATGTTGTACTGCAAGCGTTTCTATAATTTGTGTGTGTATGTATGTATATATAGATTGATTTTCCAAGTTTACGCACACATGGTCTCTGCATTTGCTAAAAAATGGCAGTAATGAGAATTCAGTTCTTTGAGATACTGTACATTCAAAGTGGGGTATATATTATTTCTATTATTAGCAAGGTTATTATACAGTATTATTTTTTTACCCTTTTGATGTATTGGTCTCTTCGAGCCTGTTATTAGAATAGTTAGGAACTGCAAAAGGCTCTTCTCCACTTTTATATAAAAAAAAAAGAAATGAGAGCTAGAGAAAAAGAAAAAATTCTTGTGTGGGCAAGAAAATCCAAGAAGACAGTAGTTATTGGAACCTATTCTGATGTGAAGAATATTAAGAATTTCTGTTCTTGTCTTCATTCTCTCTAAAATCCAGAATACATTCTGTTGCTGGGGCAGCACTACCTGCTTGTTTTCTTCTGTGGCTCTTTCAAGCTGATATTTACCCTCTCTTTGCTCTCATTTTTTGTAAACTAGGACTGTTGGAGGCCTAGTTAGCAAGTGTATTCTTGTTTATCAATGGGAAATATAAGATAAGGTGGATACTTTCATGTGTGGATAAAAGCACACTAGTGAGTATGGGGAGGCTGGGGGAAAAATTTAAGTGTGCAAAGTTTAGAGTATATCGGAAAAATGAACAGATGACACTAGGGTTAGTTTCAAAAGGGAATACTTGTTTGCTTGGTGGGATTAAATGCCTAGATTCCCCACCTATATCTTCTCTGTGATCTCAGGTCTTTAGAAGAGGCAACACTGCTCTTACCAGTTTGTATAGAAAAGAGCCGAATGAGAATTTAAATCTTAATTCTGGATTGGAAATAGGTACTGGCCATTGTCATAGGAGGGTGTCATGTTTGACATTTGGGAATGTGTATATTACCATAGATTTTCTTCTTTCATCAGAAAATGACAAAGGTCATAGAACTAGCAATGAATGGTGTGTAGATTCATTCTCCAGATATATCTTTAAAAATAGCCTATTTCATTAGAAATATTGTAAGGGTTGTTTTGTGGATCCCTTGAGAGTTTTGAGCCACTTAGTAGGAAGGGAGACCGAGCTTTTGCCCAACAACTGAGCAGATACCTTTACATGTATCTTTGGTATTACAGAGGCTGCTTTAGGTTACAGACTTTAGACCCACTTTTTGGATGGTTCTACATTAAGATGGATTTGTGGGAGCTATGATCCCAAGTCCAAGATTAGCTTGAGACCCCCAGTGTTTATGGTTGTTGGTTTGGGAAAGCCCGTATTTCAGGTGTCCTTAGGAGTTCCATCGAAGTTATTGTATGTTTTCAAAAGTTTTTCCAAGGCATGCAATTATATATATCTGAATAAGATTGTGTTTTGGGCCTCATATTATTTGACGATCTGATTTGTATGCTTATAATATTGTAAATATCTTTCCAGGCTGGCTTTTATAGATTTGTATAGTATCCCATGACAAGAATATAGAGTAGAACAATTTATTAATTCCCCAAGTATGAATTATTTGGTTTCTTATTGACTATCATAGGCAAACATTGAGTGAATATTTTTCTATTTGTGTATAATATTATATATACATACACACTCACTTTCTAGGTTCTTGTTTAACTGTTTTTAGGGCAAATTTAGATTTTGAACGCAAATGAATCTTTTTATAATATTTTCTCTTTCATTTATAAAATGTTTTGTGAATATAAGGTTAGTATAATCTCTTTTTAACACATGATATACTTTTCTTATTAAAACTTAAAGATATGATGACTTCATAAAAGATCATATATTGATCACATACATAGTAATATTTGCAAGCCATGTGATATTTGTGTCTATTTGTTCAAGTTTAGAATTCTCTTTTAGTGCCCAAAGTCTCCATAGACCACCTTATCTGTTTTAAAGTTCATTTATCTAAAATAGCTCATTGCTACTGCTATCTATGCGGGTGACTAGGGTCCAATGATAGGGTGCCACTATGAGAGTTAGACAGACATAGACTTGAATCTGTTAATTCTGTAACCCTGGGCAAGTTAATTAATCTCTAATCCTTACTTTCCTTTACTATAAAATGGGAATATATACTTTATGGGTGAAATTAGGGTTAAATGTATTCAAAGTATCTATCACATAGAAGGGCTCAGCAGATTGTAGCTATTCATTCTAATTAATATTGCTAATAATGATGATAATAGGTTTATGATAAAATGCTCAGTGTTCATCATCTTTTAGTTCTAAGTGCTATTATCATTGAATGTTCTATCCAGTAATATTTAGTCACTCTCAGGAGTGGATTGACTAATAAGGAGAAACATTTATAGTTTTATCTAATAAATTTTGCTAAGAATCTTTATGTGTATTACATAATTTTGTTTTTAGAACCTCCTTCCAGGAAAGAGTACGAGATACTTATAAGTTTTTGTTTGTTATTCTTTTTCTTTCATTTTAGCTGTTACCTGAGCACTGCCATTTTTTAGCATATGTCATCTAGGTAAGACTGATTTGCCTATTAATTCATGAACATGAGTGAGAGAAAATGCTGAGGTGGCATCAGCAGTAGACTAGATTAGTACTTGATTCTCTTTTCCCCAAAATTACCTCTGTGCCTGATGAAAGCTTCTATTGATAACTAGAAAGAAATAACAAGTGAATATTTCTTATATCATTTCAACAGTTTGCTTCAGTAATATGTTAATAGATTATTTTATTTTTAAATAATTAGTTCTTTAAGATAATTATTAAAGTAATTTGATTTCTCTTCTCCAAAGGAATGTTTTTAATGATATATTCTGAGTCAAGGGAAGAATTAGTTGAAAAAACTTTTGTCTGAAAAGTGAAAAAAGTTACCCAGGCAACCTGTATATGTTATCACTCTGCTGATTAATCATTGCCAACATTAATCACTGTCATCAGTTATCACAAGAAGATAACTACTGAACAGTCTACACTATTATCATTCCATCATTTTTCTACCATTCAATTTCATACAAAAGATTAACTGTACACAGTTATGGGCATTACAGCATCACACCTAAATAAAAAGGCAGAGCTTTAATAATATAGAGAATCATAAATTTTCTTTTCACATCTCTTCAGTTGATTTATTGGTGTGATAAAGCCCTGTGTTTTACATTGAATAAACTCTTCATAGAGGTGTATTTTAAATTAAAAAGTCTGACTACAGTTTATAGCTTAGCTACTTTCTTTCATTTGCATGAAGTGAAGTGAAGCAAAAAACCAAGTCATAGTGCTGTACATTTGTAGGCAGATTAATCAGCTCAATATAGTTTTGTCAAAGTTTAAAAAAATAAAATTTATTACATGATTTTTTTAACCATATGAGATTTCTAAAAATGCTCCATTATTTTACATTGTATTGACCTCTTTGAAAGTTACTTAATATTCTTAGTTTTTTTAAAGAATTGAAATCATCTTAATGTTTTTCATCTACTCCAAAATAGTCCAAAGTATATACATTTTATATAATTTTATGTCCAGGAATGTATATTTACCAGCAACTCCCCCCACCCCTGACCTCCCAAAATGTGTGGCTCATTTTAGCTGTCCAATTTTAATAGAGATTTTAATTGCTGTGGGAATTAGGTATATTAATACTTATTTTCTAACACTTATTCAAGAATGCTGATGCTTAATCAGAATATTAATAATAAAAATTTTATGCTGCAAAACTTCAATTATGATTTGTGTAAAAGTACATTAATGTTAAACTCTTTGCTCTATATTTCAAAAATAGTAATTTTAAATTATGACATTTTTTTTTCCTATAAGTCGCATTCCTATATGCTTATTTTGAAACAGGTTTCTAAGTAAATAATATATTATTGAATGTCACATTTTAGATTTGATTTATTTTTACTATACCTATTAAGTGACTATCATAATTTTGGTTAGTTTGTTTCAAGTAGAAATTGGGACTTGCCATTTTTATTTTTATATACTAAGGAAAAAGGAAGAAAATAACCCTGTTGTACTTGAAAATTTAATTACAAGTCTTTATTTTCTATACTGAATTAAAACCTGTTATAGTCCTTAGTGCAAAAAAACTAGTCAACATAGTAGAACCAAAAACTTTGCAGATTTTGCAATTTTGGAGAGTAAATTATTTGAGGATGAAAAACCCTTTTTAATATTAGGAGGATAACTATCTATTATTAAGCTAGCCCAGTTATATAGTGCTGATTGATAAGTAATTGATTAGGTCAGACTATTAAACTATTTAATCTAGAATGTGCATTGTGTGTGATAAAAGGAACCCAACTGTGAATTTGAGTGTATTAAATAATCTTCAGGAAGTTTTATGAAGAACGGTTGAATGTCTTGAAATTTGCAGTAAGGCATGTTTGTTCCAAACACATTTGCTTTGCTAGGTTTTGCCCATCAGGTTGAAGAAATGCTAATCTTGTCTCATTCAGCAGCTGGGTTTTTTCAATATTCTTTTCCTTCTCCTAGGGGTTAATTAGCTTTCATTCAAAATGTGGCCTATTTAGCTGTAGATTCGCATGATTCAGCCAGAGCTGGCTGTACAAAGCAGAACCGTTAACAGGCGGGTGTGTCCAACTGCTTAATTAGCCAGAATAAAAAGGTCCTTTGTCAAACAAGCATCTGTTGCTCTTGACACACCTGACAGCCACATTAGGCAAGGATGACTAGACTGAAATTGTGCATGTCTCTCCTGCAAGAATATACAGCTCATTTACATATGGGCTACATCATGAACAAACTGCAGCGGTTTATTTAGCTTATCAACATGGATTGATGTGACTGCATTTGTGGCTGATAAACAAATATCACTTGAAAGGAAGCTGTGAAGGAACTAAAATAACCAAATTACTCCCAAACATAAACAAAGCACGTGTTACCACTCCTAGATGAATGGGAACACCTCAAATGTACACACAAACCTTTATGCTGTGTCTAAAACAAAATGTACAAGCAAAGCATGCTAAGACACTACCCTCACATGATGATCCTTGCTCTGCAGAAATATTGGAAAGCTACCAGAATACTCTGAATGTGGCAGTGGATTTAAACGATCTGTTTAGTAAAACTTGGCAGGAAGGTTATATTCCTCAAATATGCTTTAACATTCTAATTGATCTGCTGTTAAATCTGGTCTTCAGAATTAGTTAAAATGCCTCTGAAAAAATACTTTGGATTTTATTATGTCTTAGTAGAAAAAAAGAATATTTCCTAATTTTGATGTTAAGGGAAGAGAAGGGATGCCTGTCCATTGTTATTGGAACTCAGATATGATGGGTTGAAAATCCCAGAGACTTTGCTATTCATACCAACAGTCTCTAGCCTTTCATTTGGAACCCATCATTATGATACTACAGAGCAAATATACATTGTGGTGACATCATGGGCTTTAGAGTTCCACACACCTAGATTTTAATTCAGGCCCTTCCGCTAGTAGATGTGTAGCTTTTAGCAAGTTATTTAATCCATTTGTCCCTCAGTTTCCTCATTTGCTAAGTGGCAATAATAACACTTCCATTATGGAAATCTTCTGAGAATAATATGTATTTCAAATATTTTGCCTATTGTGTCACCTTGGAAAACACTTGTTAAATGAGAGAACTAGTTATGGTTGTGACTTTTTGAGCCAATCTCTGGGAGGGATGTGATTGAGATCTTAAGGCATGAGGCCTTGGCAAAGAGAGCCTCTTCCTTGAAGTTAAGGAAGACAATGAAATCAAAAGAGAATGAAAATGTGTCTATTAAGGGAAAATGGAGGCAAAACTGAGAAATGAAGTTCTTACCATTTGGCATGACCCTACAATCCAGGAGCCAGGGAGATTGGATAATGAACATTAACTTGGAAGTAAACAGAAGATGTTCTGAGACAATTACTGGTTGTCCTGGCTTTGACTTTCAGTTTTGATGTTGTATGTACAGAGGCAGATGGTAGATGGAAAATCCTCTGTGACTCTAACTTTAAGTTACAAAAGCCATCATTTTCTAACCATCTTACTTTCCACATTGTATTCTTTAAAAGTTACTTCTGTTGAATAGGTGGGATCCTTTTCCTTCTTTCTCATTCTGGAAGTTCACTAGTTTGCTTTTCTTTATTTGTTTCAGCTCTGTCTGTACAACATCTGTCATGAAACACAGAACTTTCAGCTTGGTCTAGTAGTTTAGTGCATGAGTCTTAAGTCCAAACCCTCCTTTCCCACTTCCAGTTGTTTTACTTTGGTTAAGTGATTTAATATCTCAGTGGCCTGAGTAGGCTTATCCATAAAGTGAAGAAATGAAATTGCACATTTCTGTTAATAAAGTGGTCAAAGTGGATAATTCACCTCTATGTAAAATAAGTAATCCAGGATCAATGTTATCAATATTGTCTTTATTTTTTTTAAGATTTATTGTTTTTGACAGACAGAGACAGAGAGAAGGGGGAGGGCCCAGAGCTGTCTCCATAGTTGTATGTCATTAGTTTTCAACATGGTTTCATTCTACACAGGTGGGTGGGGGCCGCACAGGGCGAGAACTGGGCTGGGGGTCTCCCAAATGGGAGGCACACCCCTTTTGAGCCAGAGGCTGAACTGGGGGGTGTGAACTGAACTGGGGGGCTTCTTGCACAGGTAGAACATCCCAGTTCAGCATATGGGCCTGCAAGGGCCAAGGCTGGGATTCGATCCTCTGTTCCCAGTGCTGCAAAGCAAGTGCTTAACCTGCTGAATCATCCCAGCTTCCCCTCAATATTGTCTTTAACACAGTTAATTTTCTATTTTCAATCTAAATTTGTAGGACTCTGTTCTGGTAACCCCAAAAGGTGTCTTGAACTCAAAAGCCTATAGGAGCCGAGCTAGTGAATGGGTCACAGCATTGAATAATTTGCTTATAAAACAATATGGGCTCTCACCTTTCCTATATTTTCAGATTTTTTTAAAGAGAATTTGGAAATTTGGTTTTTAACACAAAGTTCTCTGATTATTAAATGTTGACAATTAAGATTTTAATTAGTAGTCACTCAGAGCCAGAGTTTGTGTGTAGAGTCTAAGATAGTCCATTGAATGACAATTTCTGAATCTTTGCCTTTTGTCTTTTGATAAGTTCTCTCTGGTGGTTTATTAATAATTTTTAGGACTTGCTTTCAAAGTACATTTAATTTTTAAAGACACCTCCATTCTATATATTCTTAATGTTTGGTCTGGAACAGTGGATGTCAAAGTATGGATCATATACCAAAAATTAGTGTTTATATTGGTCTGCATACATTGTAGAGGTACATGAGAAAGCCTCGAAAAAGCTCCCAGACAGCATTGGGAGACATAGGAGGGAGTGTTAGTGTGAGTGATTTCATCCACCCTGGATTGAGCAGCTTAAACAAGAAGCCCTATTTAGCCATCCTGACTTCCTCGTTTGTATACTGTACTGACAAAAGGCTGGCACCTATCTTGCAGTTGGGAAAAAGTGCTAAGAAAACCCCAGTGAAGATTCTGTCTAACACCTACTTCATTCCTCATTCCTTACAGAAAGGCTTCACCTTATTCTCACCAATAGCTCCTCTGCTATAGCACAAAAGGCATCGATAATCTATATAATGAATCAAAGGATTCTGGCTTTTGCTTTTTTTGAGGGGAGGGTATTTTATTCTCCTCTGATGGACTAAAAAGGAAGAGATGCAGATAGGGTTCCTCGTGTATACATCTCTTACCCCAAATTTGTCTTTCAATAATTTTAATTAGGCCAGAGTTTTATGTAGTGAATACACTTTTCAAATATTTTCAGGCCTACCTATGGTTTTAATGCTAGTGCAAAGGGGTGTGTGCGTGTGCGTGTATGTTTGGAAATAAATGTTAATTTTTTTTTAATGAGCCACCATTTGGATAATTTCACATAAAAGTCAGAATTTTCATCTTTTTTTGGAAAATTGGAAGAACTAGCAACTACAGCATAGCCTTCCCACAATTTCACAATTTCCTATAGCTGCACCTTAGCTGATTCAAATAAATGGGGTGGTAGCCAAGTCTTCATCACATTCTTTCTATTTAAGCCCCTAAGCACCTTCGCTCTGTGTACATGAGTTCCTTGTTTGTAAATGGAGATTATAATCTTACCAACTACAATGGGTTGTTACATAAATTAATTTATTTATGAATTAACATGTAAATAGAAGGGTCCTTAGCATATGTTAGTATTAGCTGATGGGGAAGCCAGGATGGTTTAGTGGGTTAAGCACTCACTTTGCAGCACCAGGGACCGAGGATCAAATCCCAGCCCCGGCCCATGCGACCCATATGCTAAACTAGGGAGTTCTCCCAGTTCAATTCTCTCTCTGTCTCTCTGTGTCTCTCTCTCTCTGTCAAAAACAATTAAAAATATATATTTATTAGCTGCTAACTGCTTTACCTTTTGTATGTGCTGCTTTAGAGTTTTGACTAACAAAGGAATAAGAATAATCATCTTCTAAAGTAATACCATTGTAAAGGTCTGTAAAGAAAAATAGCATATAGATCCAAAGTGAAGGAGGCCTAGCCTCCTGTCTGCTTCTGTCACCTAGAGGGAGTCTCTTAACCTCTCTGGGCTTTAGTTTCCTCATTTATAAAATAAGAAGAGTAGATGAGATGTTTTCAGAGGTCCATTTCTAAAATTGAATGATATGCTAGAAAAGGTTTTGGGGAAAAACTGGAAGAGGTCATACTGTAATGAAAGATGCTGAAAGGGGTTAATTTTCTACTTGAAAAAACTGAAATGCTTTAATAGTTTTCTTAAGGAAAATTAATGTTCACCATACTGTTCACAGATTTAAACAATAATGCAGTATCTTTCTTAGGCTACAAATTATATATTGTTTTTCTTCACAGTAAATGAAATTGGAATTCTGGTTCCTGCTTAATTGTAAAAAAATATATAAAGTTAATATTTATTGTATTGAGTATATAAATAGCAAAAGAGATTGTCAAGGCCAGCCAGTCTGACAAAGTATACCTGTTACAGTATATGCTGCAAAATTTAATACTGCGTTAGTAGGTTTGGCATATGAGAACTGAAAAATGTGCCATTTTGAAGTGTGAATGGCAAAAGATAATATTTCATGTTTTTGTTTACAAATATTATTTATATGATAACAGTCCTCCCCATCTTTCAAAATATTAAACATTATTGATATTTGGCTCTGTTTGTGTAACAGTATAATTGAACTTTGATTTTAGTACTATATCATAACACAGAATGAGAAAATTAGTGAGCTTGATTTGTTGGCTAAGTTTAGGGTATATTGTTTGGTTTTGGGATATATATTCATTTTTTAGATCAGTGAATAGTAAGTTTGAAGGTTGGAAAGGACCTTAGAAAGAGTTTATTCTAAATTGCACTCCTTTGGTGACATCCTAATAGTCTATAAAAGTGTCTAGAAAGTATAGTTTATGACGTATTTGCATTCAGTTAAGGTTTGTATTCTAAGAATTGGGTATTTTTTTTAAGATTTGTTTTATTATTTTGAGAATGTGAGAGAGAGGAGAGGGGGAGGGCCCTGAGTAGTATCCATAATTTTACATCGTTAGTTGTGACATGGTTTCATTCCATACAGGTGGATGTGGGACCACGCATGGCGGAAACCAAACCAAGGGGGCCTCCCTCTTGGGAGGTGAGAACCTTTGCCCCCACCATGGCGATTACCACTTGCTCCTCAGTTCAGCATATGGGGTTGTTGAGGTTGGGGCAGCTATTGAACCTTGGACCTTGGAATTGCAAGGCAAGTGCTCAATCACTGAGCTATTCTGGCATCCCCAGAATTGAATATCTTGACATAATTTTAGGCTATAGTTTATAATGTGGTTGAAATAATTATAATAGATGAGACCTAAGAAATGTAGATTTTAATAAAGTTCAAGACAAGAAGATATACTAATGAGGATTTAATAAGTATGGATTATTAATTTTCTGTATTTATTTAAAAAGTGACCAAAATGATTATAAATGTGCATGGGATGCTATAACAGTATGTTGGAGTAAGAAGTCTTCTGAGATTTGAAAGTCAGTCTTAGAATAGGATATCAAAACACATGTAGAGATGCTGGGATGGCTCAGTGGATGAACCCTTGCACCATAGTCGCTAGGTCTGGGGTTCAGATCCCAGCCACAGCCCATGCAATCCCATGTGCTGTGATGTAGTGCAACTGGTAACCACCAGGGTGGCATCAATGGTTCTCAGCTTCCATGCGGGAGTCCCCTGATTTGGTTCCCACCCTGCATTTCCTCACATCCACCTGTGTGGAATAAAACTGTCACAGCTAATGTTGTACATCTATGGTTTTGCTCTGGGCCCTCCCCGCTTCTTTCTCAGCTCAAAAAAAAAAAAAAAAAAAAGTAAATTGAAATAAGCAAGCAAACAAGTAAGTGTCATACAGCTAGTCATACAAGGGGAGCATTTTAAATTTTATTTCTGTTTTAATGTATTTCAGAGACCATCATGCAGACATCAGAGACCGGGTCGGACACAGGTTCGACAGTGACTTTACAGACATCTGTGGCTAGTCAAGCAGCAGTGCCTACACAGGTGGTACAGCAAGTACCAGTACAACAGCAGGTAAGGAACTGCTGTGCCTTTCTTTGTGCTAAGTTTTCAACATAGCTGTATCCAAAGATGATTTGGAGCATACTTTTTCTGGTGCCATGGGTGCTAAGATAGGCCTAGTTCAGGTCTTAGTTTAATTCAGCAAATGTTTCTTGCACATTTTCTATATGTACTAGGTTCTTTCTGTGCTAGACTGTGGGAATACAAAGACAAATACTCTATCCTTAATCCTCACTCTGAAAGAACCTCTCAATTCTTGAAGAGGGCATATTTTTCTTAGTTGACCACCCTAAGTGGCTTTTTTCCTCCTCTTCTCCCCTCCTCCCCTCCTTATTCTTTATCAAAACTTCCTATTTCTTTCATATTGAAATGTTAACAATTATACATGAGGTCTGTCTGGAAAAAATCCAGTCATTGTCAGTATAAGAACAGTTTGTAGGACATTGATGGAACCTGGAAGCCAAGGCAAGTAGACTAGAATGCACACGCGTGAACAGTGATGCCTACACTGTACTAGTCAGTGGGTATGCTAGACTCCTTAGAGTAAAAATATGTGCTAGGTAGCCGTAGCATTTAAAATACAATGAGGCAGCTGATGGAGATTCCATCAAAAGATTTTGCAGTGTTTTGAACAGTGGAAGAGATGCTGTGTGAGGTCTCAAGGTGCCTATTTGAACATTGTCTGATGTGCAGTATTTCTTGTATCTTGTATCTTCTTCCATAAATGCCTCTCCTTTTCTTATAACATGGCTGGGTACTTTGTGGATAGACCTCTTTTTTTGTAATTTTTTTATATTTGGCTCACAGTAGTACTTAATAAAGGGAGGATGGATATACCTTACAAGCAGAGGTTTTGCCATTGTGATGTTTTAGAAACTGGACATTATGGTGACTGATAAATGCTGTTTAACTGAAATTAAATGATCTCAAAGGCCTGGAGATTTGATTCATCCCATTTAAAAAATTGATAAGGTATTCCTCATCACATATATACAACGGGGCTTATTCATACTTGACACTTCTCCTGTTTTGGAAAAATACTGACAAAATAGTGCTATTCATGCCAGCTAATGGATTGCGCATGTGGATTGTGAACACATTGGCTTGTCATTTGTTCTAGTGGCAAAAGAATAAGTGAGAAAGAGCATGTCCTAAAGCATCATCTTGAGACTTGAGATTTGCCCATAATTTCTTAGTATCAAAGAAAATCTTTAGCAATTATTGCTGTTATGATTACAAATAAGTAGGGAAAGGGGATATCTTTTTCTAAATAATAGAGGGACTCAAGCTTATATTCTTTTCAGGAGATAGAAGTGGGTTGGGCAGGGAGAGTGCTAGAATCACAAAAGGTCATTGACCCTCAAGGTAAGTAAAAAATTCTGAAGTCATTTAAGAAAAAAAATCTTAGCACACTCCTATTTCTGGTCTCTCTCTCACTATCAATCTCTCTCTCTCTCTCTCTCCCTCCCAGTTTATTAGGTTGAATTATATATAGTTGTGATCCACAAAAATGGTAATTTCATGTTTTAATCTATTAGTTATGTTTCTTATTCTTCTTATTTTTAAAGATTTATTTGATTGTTTTTGACAGAGATAGAGAGAGACGGAGAGAAGGAGGAGGGTCCAGAGTAGTTTTCATAGTTGTACATCATCAGTTTTTGAAATGGTTTTGTTCTACACAGGTGGGTGGGGGCCATGCAAGGTGGGAACTGGGTTGGGGGCCTCCTGCACAGGAGGCATGCCCCCTCAAGCCAGGGGTCAAACCAGGGGGGCAAGAATCGAACTGGGGGCCTCCCATGTGGGAAGCACACTCCTGTTCAGCATCTGGGTTTGCACGGGCCAGGGCCGGGGTTCAATCCTCGGTCCCCAGGGCTGCAAAGCGAGTGCTTAACCCACTGCACCACCCTGGCTTCCCTTTTCTTCTTTTTTACCATTAAAAATGAGTCTCCTCAAAATGATGCTTTATTATTTATTTATTTATTTATTTATTTATTTTAAAGAGAGGGAAAAACTCATTTTAAGGAACTGACTCATACAATTGTGGGGCCTGGCAAGTCTACATCTGCAAGACAGGGTTGCAAGCTGGAATTTCTGTCAGGAATCCATGTTTTAATACTGATTCCTAAGGCAGTCTGCAGGCAAAATTTTATTCTACTTCGGGTAACTTAGTCTTTCCTCTTAAGGCCTTCAAAAATTGGATGAATCTACCTGCATTATGGACTGTAGTCTGCTTCATTCAAATTTTACTTGTTTAAATGTTAGTAACATCTAAAAAACCTTTATAGCAAATTGTGGACTGGTATTTGACCAAACAACTAGGTGCCATAGCCTAGCCAAGTTAATAAATAAATTTAACCATTACAGGAGGTTTTTTTTTTATAGTTGACATTCAATCTTATTTATGTTATTTTCAGGTGTATAGTACGTTGGGTAGGCATTTATACAGTTTATGAAATGCTCCCCACAGTTAAGCCTAGTGCCCGTCTGACAACATCCATGCAATATCATTGAGTATATTTTCCCCAAAATGATGTTTTAAAAGCCTCTGGTATTATTGATGTCATCACCAATTTCAAGACTCAACACTGTTCAGAAAAGGGTAGCTTATATACCATATCATTCAAAGAGCAGGTGGAGAACAGTTAGCATAGTATTATATATAATTTTAAAAAGATAACGGTCTATCAATTTTAAGCAAATGTTGAATAGTTGCACTCTGTCTGGTTTGATTTTTGTCTCATTGTGGAAGAAGAATGGCCTTAGAATTCCCTGTCTCTAACAGGAATGTGGTAGGGTTCATGCTCCTGTCTCCAGAAAGTAGCCTCTTGAGGCATTAAAATGTCTGTAGTACACAGGTCTGCCCCTCTCTTCTGGACTCTCTTTCTCTTTAGTCTCTTTTCTTTTTCTAAAACTTTTTACTGAATTTAGTTATCATCAGTTGATTACTACAGGGCTTATTATATAGTGTATATAATCAATGTAAAAAGTCAAATAGTTCAGCAAGGTTGTTAATGAAAAAAGAAAGAAATCCTATACTTCCCTATAATCCCATGAACCCTTCCTCAGAGGCAACTACTTTTGCCACTTTTTAACCTATTATATATTTTGATATTTTCCTCTACATATTCAAAAATAGTACCTTATTTTGCTGTTTCTTGATTTTTTTAGTTTTAAGTATTATCTTAGCATGTCCCTCTTGCTGGTAATGCCCCCCCCCCCCGCCCCTGCCCACCACTGCTTTCACATTGGAATGTCAGCAATTGTACGAAGTCTGTCTGGAAAAAATCCAGCCATTGTGAATATAACTAGAACATTTTACATTTTTTTTTCTTTTTTTTTTTGTAACCTGTGACGTAACCAGAAAGCCAAGGCGAGTGGACTAGAAAACAACAATTTCAAATGTTTAACCTGTAGTTCTGTTTTAATTTTGATAGCTCATTACTTAGTGTTTACATTTCCATGATCTGTGTACTATAAACGCTATTCAAATCTAGCTGAGCAGTGAGCTATGATTGTCTTCTTTTCCTATAAAACTTACTTTCCCTGGATCTAGTGATCATTGTGTTTTCTCTCAGAGCATTTTGACCTGCTCCAGTCTGGACTGAATGCCTTTTGCTCTGCTCCCATACTGGGCTCTTTTTTTTGCCATCTTCTCAGGGTTTTCTTTTATACATTGGCTTTCATCTTTCTTGAATCAGTGTCTTAAACTTTCTGGATTTGCCTTGAGCATAGCTTCCAGTACCTTCTTACAAAACAATAAAGGTTTCAGGATGCCAGGTATCTCAGTGGTTGAGTGCTTGCCTCTCAATCACAAGGTCTGGGATTCAATTCCCAGCTCCAGCCCGTGTAAACTCATATGCTGAACTGCAGCACAACTTGTAACCACTGGGATGGCTCAGCGGTACAGGTTCCCACCACCCAAGCTGGAGGCCCCTCGGTATAGTCCCCCACCCCATGCACCTCCCCCCCCACACACACACACATCTACCTGTGTGGAAGGAAACTAGGTCACAACTCCTCTCTCTGTTTCTCTTTGTCTCTCACATCTCAAACAATAAAAATAAATCTAAAAAAAAAAAGATAAATTTTTAAGCTCTTACATGTCTGAGAAGAAATGTATATTCCCAGCTGTTTGGATATTCCCAGGTAGTTGGATGGGTCCAGAGGTTTGGGTTGGAAATAATTTTTTTCAGAATTTTGAAAGGATTGTTCCATTCATTGTCTTGTGGTTTACAAAATTAGTATGGAAAAGTCAAACACCATCCTGATTTCTGATCTTTTATATTATTTCTGTGTATTTATTTGTCTTTAAGAGTTTATAGAATATTTGAAATCCCAGTTTCTTGAGGTTCATAATGATGTATCTTCATGTGGACCTATTTTTATACATTGTGCTGAAACCCTTGTGTGTGGTCCTTCTCAATCTGGACATACATGTTTTTCAGTTCTGGGAAATTTTCTTTATTGTAGTTCGTTTATGATTACCTCCTCTGTTCTTTCTCCTTTTTTACCTTTTACTTTCAATTTCATCTTCTAGTCTGTTAACTTTTCTTAAGTTGAAAATTTTCTCTTTATACAGTTTTTTTAAACAAGTTTTTGTTTTGTCTCTGTCTTTCATTTTAGAAGACTTTCTAAGAGGTCTGGTAATCTTTGGGTGTTTATTCAAAATTGTGAGCATAATATACTGGTTTGAATGCATGAGTGCCTTTTGTTGACTTCAGTATATTCTGGGCTTTTTAACTGGGGACCATTGTTGTTCAGTATCTTTGTTTTTCCTCTTGGGCTAGTCATATTTTTAAAGAAGACTTTTCCAGCTTCCTGCCTAGCAGGAGAATGCTTGGCTCCTCTTGGCAGCTGAGTAGGGGAAGAAGGCTGAGTATTTCTTGCAGTAGTTCACTTAATCCTTCTCTTTTTCACATGGCATCTCCTATGTTTGGTCTTCCTCGGTGCATATATTACATAAAAACCTCTAAACTTTTACCAAAGTTATAGAGAGCCAGTCTCCTCCCTGCATAGATTTGGTGGAGGCAGTATGTATGTTTGTTAAATAGAATCACTTTTTATATTAGATACAGATATTAAAAACCAAAAATTAAACTGCTACCAGAAGGGGAAAATCAGTGTCACCAGCCATAAACAGAAGATTATATACACATATACTTTGTTCATGTCCTTATAAAAATATTCTCATGTACGTGTGGACCAAAGTTTGGAAGACATTATACTGTGCCATATGGGTCATTCCCAAAAGGCATATTTTTGGTTCCTCAAGTTATCTTTTTCCTCTTGGACATTCAAGGCAGGTGTTATTTTATGTCCCCTTACACCAAACATGGAAGATGAGAACTCTTATTTTCTTTTTTTCAACAAAAAGTTTTATTTCATACAGTGGCTTAATGTGATACTTGTCTGGAAATACCTGTTCAATCGTCCTTTCAGGCTCATTTGGAAGGACTTTTTTCTTGTCTGTCATTTTTTCCCCATTAGAACAGTGTTATGTTTGAAGCTCCGTGGTGCATTCTAACCGTGTTCCTGTGGATTTAAATTGTCTATAACTGATAATATTCATGCTATAATAGTTGTTTATTGTTCTAACATGTCTGTAATCTTTGTATTGTATTGTTAATGTGCTTATATCATCTTGAGTTTTCAAACAGTAGTAGGATACCTTTAAAAGCTTCTAGCTTTTGTCACTGACCCATGATGAATATTGAAGTCATGGCATTGATGTCAAAGGTAATTACCTCTATTAAACTTTTTTTGTGTGTCCTTGCGTTGGCCACTTAAACGTAAAGAGAAAGCCTATAGCTAATTTTTTAAATGATGAAATACAGTGTTCCCTCGCCACTTCGCGCTTCATGGTTTGCGGCTTCAGTGCTTCGCGGGTTTTCCCAAAATATTCATCAAAAAATAAAAATGAAAAAATACAACCATGTCGGCAGCCACATGGCGGAAAGGAGCGTTGTTTCATGTGGATGCGCGAGAGAGAAGGATCCCTGCATGTCAAACAAAGAGATGAGTTGACTCA